>JABBCR010000771.1:31110000-31157500 GCA_014849445.1 Cercopithecus mona
AGATAGATAATACATTGATGATGGAAAGATAGAAAGATGAATAGATGGATAGAAGATAGATAGATAGACAGATTGTTATACAGATGATAGATAGATGGATACATAGATAAACAGAATGGATGGATAGATAGATAATAGATGATAGCTAGATAGATGCAGGTAGATAATGGATACACAGATGGATAATAGATACATAGACAACATAAGTGGGGGGATAGATGACAGATGAGGTAGGTAGGTAGATACAATAGATAGATGACAGGTAGAAGGAATAGATAGATGATGGATAGACATATATATACATAGATGGATAGATAGATACATAGATGATAGATACATACATACATAGATGGATAGATAGATGATAGATAGATACATATATACATACATAGATGGATAGATACATAGATGATAGATGCATACATATATAGATACATGGATAGATACATAGATGATAGATACATACATACATACATAGATGAATAGATAGATGATAGATAGATACATACATAGATACATAGATAGATACCTACATAGATACATAGATACATACGTACATGGACAGATACATAGATGATAGATACATACATACACATACAGATGGATAGATACATAGATGATAAATAGACAGATACACACATACATACATAGATGGACAGATACATAGATAGATGATAGATACATACATACATAGATACATGGATAGATACATAGATGATAGATACATACATGCATACATAGATGGATAGATACATAGATGATAGATACATACATACATAGATGGATAGATGATAGATAGACAGATATATACATGGATAGATAGACGATTGATAGATACATACACACATAGATGGATAGATAGATACATACATACATACATACATATATAGATAAATACATACACACATAGATCCATAGATGGATGGATAGATAGATAGATATCATGGCTAAATAGATGGAAGGGTGATAGATAGATCCGTAGACAAGATAGATGGATACATGATAGATGAATAGCTGGATAAATGATGGACAACATAGATACATAGATAGATGATAGATAGACAAACCCTCGCATGCTAACTCAGGGTTTTCCCCACCTCAGCACAGCTGACATTTGGGGCTGGAGGGCTCTCTGCGGTGGGGCCATCCCAGGCACGTAGGGTGTTGAGCAGTGGCCCTGGGCTCTGCCCACCAGATGGCAGCAGCACCCCCACACTGCACACACCCAGATATGACAGTCAAAAATATCTTCAGACATTGCCAGGTGTTTCCTGGACGGTAGGATCTCCTCAGTTCTTGGCAACTGAATCACGCACAACCTACAAACAGGCACACATCTGAGAATCTTTGAACATCAGACTATGCGATGCTGGCTCAATGCAAAACAGGACATTAAGGAGAGAAGCCCGGCCTGGCAGGATGGGGTGTCTGAGTTTGCTGGGGTTGCCATAGCAAAGTTCTGTACGCTGCACAGCTTAGACAACAGGCATCGATTCTTCCACAGTCCTGGAGGCTGGAGGTCTGAGGTCAAGGTGTGGGCACGGCTGGTTCCTCCTGAGGCCTCTCTCCTGGGCGTGGAGATGCCGTCTTCTCCCTGTGTCCTCACAGGGTCATCCCTCCATGTGTGTCTGTGTCTTCAGCTCCTCTTCTCCTCTTCCTATGGGATGTCTTAGTGCATTGCAGGCTGCTATCACAGAATACCATAGACTAGGTTGCTTATTAACAACAGGCATTCGGCCGGGCACAGTGGCTCACGCCTGTAATCGCACCACTTTGGGAGGCCGAGGCAGGCAGATCACCTGAGGTCAGCAGTTCGAGACCAGCCTGACCAACATGGTGAAACCCCGTCTCTACTAAAAGAAAGAAAGAAAAAAAATTAGCCGGGCGTGGTGGCAGGCGCCTGTAATCCCAGCACTTTGGGAGGCCGAGGCGGGCAGATCACCTGAGGTCTGGAGTTCGAGACCAGCCTGACCAACATGGTGAAACCCTGTCTCTCAGCCTGGGCGACAGAGCGAGATTCTGTCTTAGAAAACAAAACAAAAAACAAAAACAAAAACAAAAAAAACAAAAAACAAACACACAACAACAACAAAGAAAAAACAGACATTGGCCGGGCATGATAGCTCACGCCTGTAATCCCAGCACTTTGGGAGGCCAAGGCGGGCAGATCACCTGAGGTCTGGAGTTCGAGACCAGCCTAACCAATGTGGTGAAACTCCATCTCTACTAAAAAAAAAAAAAATACAAAAAAATTAGCGGGGCGTGGTGGCTGGCGCCTATAGTCCCAGCTACTCGGGAGGCTGAGGCAGGAGAATGGCGTGAACCCAGAGGAGGAGCTTGCAGTGAGCTGAGATCGCACCACTGCACTCCAGCCTGGGGGACAGAGCGAGACTCTGTCTCAAAAACAAACAAACAAACAAACAAACAAAACAGGCATTGGCCGGGCATGGTGGCTCATGCCTGTAATTCCAGCACTTGGGAAGGCCGAAGTGGGTAGATCACCTGAGGTCAGGAGTTTAAGACTAGCCTGGCCAACATAGAGAAACCCCATCTCTACTAAAAGATACAAAAAATTAGTCGGGCGTGGTGGTGGGCACCTGTAGTCCCAGATACTCAGGAGGCTGAGGCAGGAGAGTCCCTTGAACCTGGGAGGCAGAGGTTGCAGTGAGCCGAGATCACGTCACTGCAGATGGATAGATACATAGATGATAAATAGACAGATACACACATACATACATAGATGGACAGATAGATAGATGATAGATACATACATACATAGATACATGGATAGATACATAGATGATAGATACATACATGCATACATAGATGGATAGATACATAGATGATAGATACATACATACATAGATGGATAGATGATAGATAGATATATACATGGATAGATAGACGATTGATAGATACATACACACATAGATGGATAGATAGATGATCGATAGATACAAACATACAAACATAGATGATAGATAGATAAATACATACACACATAGATCCATAGATGGATGGATAGATAGATAGATATCATGGCTAAATAGATGGAAGGGTGATAGATAGATCCGTAGACAAGATAGATGGATACATGATAGATGAATAGCTGGATAAATGATGGACAACATAGATACATAGATAGATGATAGATAGACAAACCCTCGCATGCTAACTCAGGGTTTCCCCACCTCAGCACAGCTGACATTTGGGGCTGGAGGGCTGTCTGCGGTGGGGCCATCCCAGGCATGTAGGGTGTTGAGCAGTGGCCCTGGGCTCTGCCCACCAGATGGCAGCAGCACCCCCACACTGCACACACCCAGATATGACAGCCAAAAATATCTTCAGACATTGCCAGGTGTTTCCTGGACGGTAGGATCTCCTCAGTTCTTGGCAACTGAATTACGCACAACCTACAAACAGGCACACATCTGAGAATCTTTGAACATCAGACTATGCGATGCTGGCTCAATGCAAAACAGGACATTAAGGAGAGAAGCCCGGCCTGGCAGGATGGGGTGTCTGAGTTTGCTGGGGTTGCCATAGCAAAGTTCTGTACGCTGCACAGCTTAGACAACAGGCATCGAATCTTCCACAGTCCTGGAGGCTGGAGGTCTGAGGTCAAGGTGTGGGCACGGCTGGTTCCTCCTGAGGCATCTCTCCTGGGCGTGGAGATGCCGTCTTCTCCCTGTGTCCTCACAGGGTCATCCCTCCATGTGTGTCTGTGTCTTCAGCTCCTCTTCTCCTCTTCCTATGGGATGTCTTAGTGCATTGCAGGCTGCTATCACAGAATACCATAGACTAGGTTGCTTATTAACAACAGGCATTCGGCTGGGCACAGAGGCTCATGCCTGTAATCGCACCACTTTGGGAGGCCGAGGCGGGCAGATCACCTGAGGTCAGGAGTTCGAGACCAGTCTGACCAACATGGTGAAACCCCGTCTCTACTAAAAGGAAAAAAAAAATACAAAAGAAATTAGCGGGGCATGGTGGCAGGCGCCTGTAATCCCAGCACTTTGGGAGGCCGAGGCGGGCAGATCACCTGAGGTCTGGAGTTCGAGACCAGCCTGACCAACATGGTGAAACCCTGTCTCTACGAAAAGAAAAAAAAAAAAAAAAATTAGTCGGGCGTGGTGGTGGGCACCTGTAGTCCCAGATACTCAGGAGGCTGAGGCAGGAGAGTCCCTTGAACCTGGGAGGCAGAGGTTGCAGTGAGCCGAGATCGTGCCACTGCGCTCCAGTCTGAGCAACAGGACAAGAGTCAGTCTTTAAAAAAAAAAAAGCAAAGGAAATTCTGAAAGTCACTGAAGGGCACGTTGAGAGCAGGAGGGCTGCAGTAGTCAGGGCTTTTGAGCAGTTAAATCTCTGCCTGGTGGGGTTTCAATGCTGTGGCCATAACGGAGAACTTACAGGGATAAATACAGGCTGCTGGACCCCATTTCTGGTTAGCTGGCACCCCTTCTGGAATGCTGGTATGTGGGACTGGGTGGATCCGTGTCTCCCCATCGATATGTCTACCAGGTGAATAGCACCTTATTTGGAAATCGGGTTCTTACATGTGCAATTAGTTCATGATTTCAAGATATCATGCTGGATTGAGGTAGACCCTAAGTCCAATGACAGGTGTCCTTCTAAGAGACAGAAGAGGAGACACAGACACAGAGGAGAAGGCCACGTGGAGATGGACACCGAGACTGGAGTGATGTGGCCACAAGTCCATGGATGCCTGGAGCCCCCAGCAGCTGGAAGAGGCAGGAAGGATCCTCCCTTAGACCCTCAAGGAGGAACCAAACACAATTGCAATGGTTTAGATGGTGAGCTCCAAATGATATGTCCATGTCCTAAGCCCCAGAACCTGGGAATGAGACCTCACTCGGAAAAAGGATCTTTGCAGATGTGGTCAAAGATCTGGAGATGAGATCATCCTGGAGTAGGGTGTCCCTTAAACACAATAACAGGTGTCCTTGTAAGAGAGAGAAGAGGAGACACAGACACAGAGGAAGAGGCCACGTGGAGACAGAGGCAGAGACTGGAGTGATGCGGCCACAAGCCCAGGGACGCCTGGAGCTGTCAGGATCTGGGAGAGGCAGGAAGGATCCTCCCCTAGAGGCTTCAGAGGGAGCGTGGCCCTGCCTATGCCTTGGTTTCAGATTTCTGGCCTGCAGGGCTGTAATGCAATTGATTTTTGCTGTTTTAAGCTCCAGGGTTTTGAGTAACGGTTACCAGTAACCCCCACTATAGGTCACTGAACCCTTCAGCTTTGCCTGTACCTGTTTAGGAAGTGGCAGCGTTCACTTCATCTTCTATAGATAATTGCTGTAATTTCCTCTGCTATTTTTCTTTTTCTTTTTTTTTCTTTTTTTTTTTTTTTGAGATGAAATCTTGCTCTGCCGCCCAGGCTGAAGTACAGTGGCACCATCTCGGCTCACTGCAACCTCCGCCTCCTGGGTTCACACCATTCTCCTGCCTCAGCCTCCCAAGTAGCTGGGACGACAGGCGCCTGCCACCACGCTTGGCTAATTTTTTGTATTTTTCAGTAGAGACGGGGTTTCACCGTGTTAGCCAGGATGGTCTCGATCTCCTGACCTCGTGATCTATCTGCTTCCCAAAGTGCTGGGATTATAGGCGTGAGCCACCACACCCGGCCTTCCTTTGCTATTTTTCTTTATGGTTTAATATCTCACCCGCAGCTGGGCCCGGTGGCTCACACCTGTAATCCCAGCACTTTGGGAGGCTGAGTCGGGTGGATCACCTGAGGTCAGGAGTTTAAGACTAGCCTGGCCAACATAGAGAAACCCCATCTCTACTAAAAGATACAAAAAATTAGTCGGGCGTGGTGGCAGGCACCTGTAGTCCCAGCTACTCAGGAGGCTGAGGCAGGAGAATGGCATGAACCCGGGAGGTGGAGGTTGCACTGAGCCGAGATTGCACCACTGCACTCCAGCCTGGGCGACAGAGTGAGATTCTGTCTTAGAAAACAAAACAAAAAACAAAAACAAAAACAAAAAAAACAAAAAACAAACACACAACAACACCAAAGAAAAAACAGACATAGGCCGGGCATGTTAGCTCAAGCCTGGAATCCCAGCACTTTGGGAGGCTGAGTCCGGTGGATCACCTGAGGTCAGGAGTTCAAGACCAGCCTGGTCAATATGGCGAAACCCCACCTCTACTAAAAATGCAAAACTTAGCCAGGTGTGATGGCAGGTGCCTGTAATCCCAGCTACTCTGGAGGCTGAGGAGGAGAATGGCTTGAACCTGGGAGGCAGAGGTTGCAGTGAGCCGAGATCGTGCCACTGCGCTCCAGTCTGAGCAACAGGACAAGAGTCAGTCTTTAAAAAAAAAAAAAAAAGCAAAGGAAATTCTGAAAGTCACTGAAGGGCACGTTGAGAGCAGGAGGGCTGCAGTAGTCAGGGCTTTTGAGCAGTTAAATCTCTGCCTGGTGGGGTTTCAATGCTGTGGCCATACGGAGAACTTACAGGGATAAATACAGGCTGCTGGCACCCCTTCTGGAATGCTGGTATGGGGGACTGGGTGGATCCGTGTCTCCCCATCGATATGTCTACCAGGTGAATAGCACCTTATTTGGAAATCGGGTTCTTACATGTGCAATTAGTTCATGATTTCAAGATATCATGCTGGATTGAGGTAGACCCTAAGTCCAATGACAGGTGTCCTTCTAAGAGACAGAAGAGGAGACACAGACACAGAGGAGAAGGCCACATGGAGATGGACACCGAGACTGGAGTGATGTGGCCACAAGTCCATGGATGCCTGGAGCCCCCAGCAGCTGGAAGAGGCAGGAAGGATCCTCCCTTAGACCCTCAAGGAGGAACCAAACACAATTGCAATGGTTTAGATGGTGAGCTCCAAATGATATGTCCATGTCCTAAGCCCCAGAACCTGGGAATGAGACCTCACTTGGAAAAAGGATCTTTGCAAATGTGGTTAACGATGAGATCACCGTGGATTAGGCTGGGCCCTAAACACAATGATAGGTGTCCTTGTAAGAGACAGAAGAGGAGACACAGACACAGAGGAGGAGGCCACGTGGAGACGGAGGCAGAGACTGGAGTGATGCGGCCGCAAGTCCAGGGACGCCTGGAGCCCCCAGCAGCTGGAAGAGGCAGGAAGGATCCTCCCCTAGAGGCTCAAGAAGGAACCAAACACAATTGCAATGGTTTAGATGGTAAGCTCCAAATATGTCCATGTCCTAAGCCCCAGAACCTGGGAATGAGACCTCACTTGGAAAAAGGATCTTTGCAAATGTGGTTAACGATGAGATCACCGTGGATTAGGCTGGGCCCTAAACACAATGATAGGTGTCCTTGTAAGAGACAGAAGAGGAGACACAGACACAGAGGAGGAGGCCACGTGGAGACGGAGGCAGAGACTGGAGTGATGCGGCCGCAAGTCCAGGGACGCCTGGAGCCCCCAGCAGCTGGAAGAGGCAGGAAGGATCCTCCCCTAGAGGCTCAAGAAGGAACCAAACACAATTGCAATGGTTTAGATGGTAAGCTCCAAATATGTCCATGTCCTAAGCCCCAGAACCTGGGAATGAGACCTCACTTGGAAAAAGGATCTTTGCAGATGTGGTCAAGGATCTGGAGATGAGATCATCCTGGAGTAGGGTGTCCCTTAAACACAATAACAGGTGTCCTTGTAAGAGAGAGAAGAGGAGACACAGACACAGAGGAGGAGGCCACGTGGAGACAGAGGCAGAGACTGGAGTGATGCGGCCACAAGCCCAGGGATGCCTGGAGCCCCCAGGAGCTGGGAGAGGCAGAAGGAGCCTCGCCTAGAGGCTTCAGAGGGAGTGTGGCCCTGCCTATGCCTTGATTTCAGATTTCTGGCCTGCAGGGCTGTAATGCAATTGATTTTTGCTGTTTTAAGCTCCAGGATTTTGAGTGACAGTTACCAGTAACCCCCACTATAGGTCACTGAACCCTTCAGCTTTGCCTGTACCTGTTTAGGAAGTAGCAGCGTTCACTTCATCTTCTATAGATAATTACTGTAATTTCCTTTGCTATTTTTCTTTTTCTTTTCTTTTCTTTTTTTTTTTATTTTTGAGATGAAATCTTGCTCTGTCGCCCAGGCTGGAGTGCAGTGGCACGATCTCGGCTCACTGCAACCTCCGCCTCCTGGGTTCACGCCATTCTCCTGCCTCAGCCTCCCGAGTAGCTGGGACTACAGGCGCCTGCCACCACGCCTGGCTAATTTTTTGTATTTTTCAGTAGAGATGGGGTTTCACCGTGTTAGCCAGGATGGTCTCGATCTTCTGACCTCGTGATCTATCTGCTTCCCAAAGTGCTGGGATTATAGGCGTGAGCCACCGCACCCGGCCTTCCTTTGCTATTTTTCTTTATGGTTTAATATCTCACCCGCGGCTGGGCCCGGTGGCTCACACCTGTAATCCCAGCACTTTGGGAGGCTGAGTCCGGTGGATCACCTGAGGTCAGGAGTTCAAGACCAGCCTGGTCAATATGGCGAAACCCCACCTCTACTAAAAATGCAAAACTTAGCCAGGTGTGATGGCAGGTGCCTGTAATCCCAGCTACTCTGGAGGCTGAGGGAGGAGAATGGCTTGAACCTGGGAGGCGGAGGCTGCAGTGAGCCGAGATCGTACCATTGCACTCCAGCCTGGGTGACAGAGTGAGAGTGCATCTCAAAAAAAGAAAGAAAAGAAAAGGAAGGAAGGAAGGAAGGAAGGAAGGAAGGAAGGGAGAAAGAAAGAGGGAAGGAAGGAAAGAAGGAAAGAAAGAAGGAAAGAAAGAAATAAAAAAGAAAGGAAGAAAAGAAAGAAAGAAAGAAAGAAAGAAAGAAAGAAAGAAAGAAAGAAAGAAAGAAAGAAAGAAAGAAAGAAAGAAAGAAAGGAAGGAAGGAAGGAAGGAAAGGAAGGAAGGAAGCACAAGAACACCTTCACTTGCATGGAGTTTATGTTATATGCAGTACAGTTTGTAAAGTTGTGATTGCTTTAAAACGAAGAAAAGTTACTTCTCCAAAAATATGAACTATAAATCTGTATGCTGCTGTTATTTTTAATTTTTTTTTTCCAAAACTCACAATATTGAAAATCAGACATCACATGGTTTAGGTGTTTTTTTTCCCTCCCGTTTATCTGACTACTCTGTAACTTCTCTGTTTTCCGTTTTCTCCATCATGTATTGGACACCCTCAGACGTCATTCCCCAGTTAAGAAAATTAACTGTAGGATTCCGTGCTCTGTATCTACACATCGCTGGCATATGATCTGGGTATACGATTATTTTTGACATTTTATTTTAAAATCTTCTGAGTCACAAAAGGCTGGGGAAAGAGTACCCGGAGTCTCCAGGCCACGCTGGGTTTATATGGAGCAGGTGCGGCTGGGCTCTGGGTGGGGTGGGCCGGGGGGGGGCGGGGTAAGAAGAATCCAAGCACAGCTCACGCGCGCCCCCTGCAGCCTGCGGCGCGCCAGGGACCCGCTGCCCTGGAGGTGGGCTCCACTGAGGGAGGGAAGGTGCAGCCGAGACCACCAGGGCGTCCCTGGCCTCGCAGCGCCCGCTCTGCTCCCATCCCTGAGCCCACAGGGGGTCCCCACGCCGCGCCCATCACCACGCGCGCGGATCCCCAAAGTCCACGCCCCTCCCACAAGGACCCCCACCTTCTTCCACCCCCCTCCCACCCAGCCCACGGGGACCCCCATCTCCATACCCTTCCCAGCACTCTCGCGGGGACCCTCATCTCCAAACCCCTCCCACCATCCCCGCGGGGACCCCATCTCCACGTCCCTCCCACCAGGCCCGCGGGGACCCCATCTCCACGCCCCTCCCACCAGGCCCGCGGGGACCCCATCGCCCCACTCCTGCCACCTGTCCTGGAGGGACCCCCTCATCTCCACGTCCCTCCCACCAGGCCCCCGGGGACCCCCATATCCACGCCCCTCCCACTAGGTCCGCGAGGACCCTCATATCCACGCCCCTCCCACCAGGCCTGCGGAGACCCCATCTCCACACCCCTCCTACCAGGCCCGTGGACACCCCCGTCTCCACGCCCCTCCTACCAGGCCCGCGGACGGCCCCATATCCACGCCCCTCCCACCCGGCCCGTGGACACCCACTTCTCCACATCCCTCCCACCAGGCCCGCAGACAGCCCCATATCCACGCCCCTCGCACCCGGCCCGCGGGGACCCCCATCTCCATACCCCTCCCAGCACTCTCGCGGGGACCCTCATCTCCAAACCCCTCCCACCAGGCCCGCGGGGACCCCATCTCCACGCCCCTCCCACCGGTCCTGGAGGGACCCCTCATCTCCACGCCCCTCCCACCAGGCCCGCGGGGACCCCATCTCCACGCCCCTCCCACCAGGCCCATGGACACCCCCAACTCCACGCCCCTCCCACCAGGCCCCGGGTGACCCTTATATCCACGCCCCTCCCACCAGGCCCGTGGACAGCCCCATCTCCACGCCCCTGCCACCGGTCCTGGAGGGACCCCCCCATCTCCACGCCCCTCCCACCAGGCCCGTGGACACTCCCATCTGCACGCCACTTCCACCGGACCTGTAGGGGCCCCCTTCTCCACGTACCTCCCACCAGACCCGCGGGGAACCCCACATCTCAACTCCCCTCCCACCAGTCCTGGAGCGACCCCCCCGCGCCATCTCCACGCCCCTGCCTCCGGGCCCGCGGGGAATCCCCATCTCTACGTTCCCCAAGACGGCGCCCCCAAGACCCCCACCTCTGAGCCTGGCCCCCCCACGTTCGGGTAAGAACACCCCACCCCCACCGCTGCTCACAACCGCAGCCGCGGGAACCCCAGCATTTCCACTCCCCACGCCGCGCCTGCAAGGAACCCCAGGAATCCACGCCGGCCTTTCCTCCCTGCGGGACCCCCAGCTGCTGGCGCGTCCTGCGGGATTGTCAGTCTTGGCGCTGCAGGCGGGGCGGGGAGGGGCGGGGCGAGCGCCAGGGGCGGGGACAGGGTCCAGGAGGCGGAGCTGGGGGCGGTGCTTCACTGCGAGGCCTGGGCGGTGCTCGAGGGGAGTCGGGCGGGGGTGTGGCCTGGGCGTGGTCTCACGGGGAGCCCAATGGAGGCGTGGAGTGGGCAGGGCCTGGCGGGGAGGGCAATGAAGGCGAGGCCGGGGCGTGGCATCGCGGGGAGGCCAATGAAGGCATGACGGGGCGTGGCCTCACGGGGAGGCCAATGGAGGCGTGGAGTGGGCAGGGCCTGGCGGGGAGGGCAATGAAGGCGTGGCCGGGGCGTGGCATCGCGGGGAGGCCAATGAAGGCATGACGGGGCGTGGCCTCACGGGGAGGCCAATGGAGGCGTGGAGTGGGCAGGGCCTGGCGGGGAGGGCAATGAAGGCGTGGCCGGGGCGTGGCATCGCGGGGAGGCCAATGAAGGCATGGATGGGGCGTGGCCTCACGGGGAGGCCAATGGAGGCGTGGAGTGGGCGAGGCCTGGCGAGGAAGGCAATGAAGACATGGACGGGGCGGGGCCTCGCGGCGGCGGGGGGGGGGGGGCCTCGCGGCGGCGGGCGGGGCGTGGCCTCGCGGAGGCGGGACTCTGGCCGCCGTTTTTTGCAGCTGCGCTCACCGCGGGCTCTGGGCTCAGAGCTACGGACTCCCGGCTCCCGGCGTGGGCGCCATGGTGCTGTGCCCGGTGATCGGGAAGCTGCTGCACAAGCGCGTGGTGCTGGCCAGCGAATCCTCAGCAACGCGGTGGGCCTGGGGTTGGGGAGGGGCGGGGACCCAGGCTGGGGAGGAGGAGACCCAGGAACCCGAGGGGTAGGGATGGGAGAGTGACCCGAGACCTGAGGATGGGGAGTCTTGGCGCTGCAGGCGGGCGGGAGGGCGGGGCGAGCGCCTGGGGCGGGGACAGGGTCCAGGAGGCGGAGCTGGGGGCGGTGCTTCACTGCGAGGCCTGGGCGGTGCCCGAGGGGAGTCGGGCGGGGGTGTGGCCTGGGCGTGGTCTCACGAGGAGCCCAATGGAGGCGTGGAGTGGGCAGGGCCTGTCGGGGAGGGCAATGAAGGCGTGGCCGTGGCGTGGCATCGCTGGGAGGCCAATGAAGGCATGGATGGGGCGTGGCCTCACGGGGAGGCCAATGGAGGCGTGGAGGGGGCAGGGCCTGGCGGGGAGGGCAATGAAGGCGTGGCCGGGGGGGGGCATCGCGGGGCGGCCAATGGAGGGCTGGACGGGGCGTGGCCTCACGGGGAGGCCAATGGAGGCGTGGAGTGGGCAGGGCCTGGCGAGGAAGGCAATGAAGGCGTGGCTGGGCGGCATCGCGGGAGGCCAATGAAGGCATGGATGGGGCGTGGCCTCACGGGGAGGCCAATGGAGGCGTGGAGTGGGGGCAGGGCCGGGTGGCGGGGGAGGGCAATGAAGGCGTGGCGGGGCGTGGCATCGCGGGGAGTGACAATGAAGGCATGACGGGGCGTGGCCTCACGGGGAGGCCAATGGAGGCGGGAGGGCAGGCCTGGCGGGGAGGGCAATGAAGGCGTGGCCGGGGCGTGGCATCGCGGGGAGGCCAATGAAGGCATGGATGGGGCGTGGCCTCACGGGGAGGCCAATGGAGGCGTGGAGTGGGCGAGGCCTGGCGAGGAAGGCAATGAAGACATGGACGGGGCGGGGCTTCGCGGAGGCGGGCGGGGCGGGGCCTCGCGGAGGCGGGCGGGGCGGGGCCTCGCGGCGGCGGGCGGGGCGTGGCCTCGCGGAGGCGGGACTCTGGCCGCCGTTTTTTGCAGCTGCGCTCACCGCGGGCTCTGGGCTCAGAGCTACGGACTCCCGGCTCCCGGCGTGGGCGCCATGGTGCTGTGCCCGGTGATCGGGAAGCTGCTGCACAAGCGCGTGGTGCTGGCCAGCGCCTCCCCACGCCGTCAGGAGATCCTCAGCAACGCGGTGCGGCCTGGGCCTGGGCGGGGCAGGGGGCAGGGGGCGGAGCGGCTGAACCCAGGAGGGCCCGGAGACCCAGGAACCCGAGGGGTAGGGATGGGAGAGTGACCCGAGACCCTGAGGGATGGGGGAGGGCACAGTGACCCGGGACCCCCAGGGATGCGGTTGGGGAGAGTGTCCCGGAAGCTCCAGGGATGGGGGAGGGGAGAGTAACCCGGGACCCCCGAGGGATGGGGGTGGGGAGTGACCTGGGACCCCTTAGGGATGGGAGAGGAGAGCGTAACCCGGGACCCCTAGGAATGGGGAGGGTAGAGTGACGGAGGACCCCTAGGGGTGGGGAGAGCAGACTGACCCTGGAGCCCCAGGGATGGGGGAGGGGAGAGTAACCCAGACCCCTAGGAATGGGGAGGGTAGAGTGACCGAGGACCCCTAGGGGTGGGGAGGGCAGAGTGACCCGGGACCCCCAGGG
Source organism: Cercopithecus mona (assembly GCA_014849445.1). Classification (NCBI taxonomy): domain Eukaryota; kingdom Metazoa; phylum Chordata; class Mammalia; order Primates; family Cercopithecidae; genus Cercopithecus; species Cercopithecus mona. Next base: position 31,123,344 of record JABBCR010000771.1, read on the forward strand.
TTGGGGGTGAGGGGAGTAACCTGGGACCCCTAGGGATGGGGTTGGGGAGAGTGATCCTGGACCCCTAGGGATGGGAAAGGGGAGAATGACCCAGGACCCCTAGGGATGGTGGTGGGGAGACTAACCCGGGATGCCCTAGGCATGGGGTTGGGGAGAGTGACCTAGGAGCCCCTAGGCATGGGGTTCAGGAGAGTAACCCAGGACCCCTAGGGATGGGGAAGCGGAGAATGACCCAGGACCCCTAGAGATGGGGGAGCGGAGGGTAACCCAGGACTCCTAGGCATGGGGTTGAGGAGAGTAACCCGGGACCCCTAGGGATGGGGAGGGCAGAGTCACCCAGGACCCCTAGGGATGGGGAGGGCAGAGGGACCCAGGAGCCCCTAGGGATGGGGGAAGGGAGAGTAACCCGGGACTCCCTAGGGATGGGGGAGGGGAGTGACCTGGGACCCCTAGGAATGGGGAGGGCAGAGGGACCCAGGACCCCTAGGGATGGGGGAAGGGAGAGTAACCCGGGACTCCCTAGGGATGGGGGAGGGGAGTGACCTGGGACCCCTGGGGATGGGGAGGGCAGAGTGACCCAGGACCCCTAGGGATGGGGGAAGGGAGAGTAACCCGGGACTCCCTAGGGATGGGGGAGGGGAGTGACCTGGGACCCCTGGGGATGGGGAGGTGAGTGATCCAGGACTTCTAGGGGATGGGGGTGGGGAGGCTAACCCGGGACCCCCCTAGTGATGGGGGAGAGCAGAGTGACCCAGGACCCCCTAGGGATGGGGGAAGGGAGAGCAACCCGGGACTCCCTAGGGATGGATGGGGAAGTGGAGAATGACCCAGGACCCCTAGGGATGGGGGAAGGGAGAGTAACCCGGGACTCCCTAGGGATGGGGGAGGGGAGTGACCTGGGACCCCTGGGGATTGGGGAGGTGAGTGATCCAGGACTTCTAGGGACGGAGTGAGTCCTGTGACTGAAGGTTGGGCTTCGTCGCTGGGGTGTGCGAAGTGTTTCCTGGTGCCCCCGTGGGGATCTTATTGCGGGTGGTAGAGGCCTAGGCAGTGGGTGTCTGCCTCTCTCTGGAGCCCTAATGACGTGGAGGAGAGGGTCTAGTGATGAAGGGATAGTTACTGGTGATAGGGGCAGTTACTGGTGATGGGGGTAGTTACTGGTGGTGGGGGTAGTTACTGGTGATGGGGGTAGTTACTGGTGTTGGGGGTAGTTACTGGTGGTGGGGGTAGTTACTGGTGATGGGTTATAGTTACTGGTGATGGGGGTAGTTACTGGTGATGGGAGTAGTTACTGGTGGTGGGGGTAGTTACTGGTGATGGGGGGTACTACCTCACTGGTGATGGGGGGCAGTTACCGGTGATATGGGATAGTTACTGGTGATGAGGGTAGTTACTGGTAATGGGGGATAGTTACTGGTGATGGGGATAGTTACTGGTGATGTGGGGTAGTTACTGGTGATGTGGGGTAGTTACTGGTGATGGGGGCAGTTACTGGTGATGGGGGTAGTTACTGGTGATGGGGGTAGTTATTGGTGATGGGAGGTTGTTACTGGTGATGGGGGTAGTTACTGGTGATGTGGGTAGTTACTGGTGATGGGGATAGTTACTGGTGATGGGGGTAGTTACTGGTGATGGGGGTAGTTACTGGTGATGGGGGTAGTTACTGGTGATGGGGGTAGTTACTGGTGATATGGGATAGTTACTGGTGGTGGGGAGATAGTTACTGGTGATGGTGATATTTACTGTTGATGTGGGAAGTTACTGGTGATGGGGGTAGTTACTGGTGATGTGGGGTAGTTACTGGTGATGTGGGGTAGTTACTGGTGATATGGGATAGTTACTGGTGGTGGGAGAGATTACTGGTGATGGGGATAGTTACTGGTGATGGGGGGAGTTACTGGTGATGGGGGTAGTTACTGGTGATGTGGGTAGTTACTGGTGATGTGGGGTAGTTAATGGTGATGTGGGGTAGTTACTGGTGATGTGGGTAGTTACTGGTGATATGGGATAGTTACTGGTGGTGGGGAGATAGTTACTGGTGATGGGGGTAGTTACTGGTGATGGGGGTAGTTACTGGTGATGGGAGTAGTTACTGGTGATGGGGGTAGTTACTGGTGATGGGAGTAGTTACTGGTGATGGGGGTAGTTACTGGTGATGTGGGGTAGTTACTGACTGGTGATATGGGATAGTTACTGGTGGTGGGGAGATAGTTACTGGTGATGGGGATAGTTACTGGTGATGGGGTACTGGTGATGGGGATAGTTACTGGTGATGGGGGTTAGCTACTGGTGATGGGGATAGTTACTGGTGATGGGGTAGTTACTGGTAATGGGGAGTAGTTACTGGTGAGGGGTAGTTACTGGTGATGGGGGTAGTTACTGGTGATGGGGTAGTTACTGGTGATGTGGGTAGTTACTGGTGATGGGGGTAGTTACTGGTGATGTGGGGTAGTTACTGGTGATGTGGGTAGTTACTGGTGATGGGGGGTAGTTACTGGTGATGGGGGTAGTTACTGGTGATATGGGATAGTTACTGGTGGTGGGGAGATAGTTACTGGTGATGGGGATAGTTACTGGTGATGGGGGTAGTTACTGGTGATGGGGGTAGTTACTGGTGATGTGGGTAGTTACTGGTGATGGGGGTAGTTACTGGTGATGGGGGTAGTTACTGGTGATATGGGATAGTTACTGGTGGTGGGGAGATAGTTACTGGTGATGGGGATAGTTACTGGTAATGGGGAGTAGTTACTGGTGAGGGGAGTAGTTACTGGTGATGGGGGTAGTTACTGGTGATGGGGGGATGGTTACTGGTGATGGGATATAGTTACTGGTGATGGGGAGTAGTTACTGGTGATGAGGGTAGTTACTGGTGATATGGGATAGTTACTGGTGATGTAGTTACTGGTGATGCAGTTACTGGTGATGGGGTGTTACTGGTGATGGGGTGTTACTGGTGATGGGATATAGTTACTGGTGATGGGAGGTTGTTACTGGTGAGGGGGGTTGTTACTGGTGATGGGGATAGTTACTATGGTGATGGGGGTAGTTACTGGTGATGGGGGGTAGTTACTGGTGATGGTAGAAAAGTTACTGGTGATGTCAGACAAGTTACTGGTGATGGTGGTAGTTACTGGTTATTTGGGTTTGTTACTCGGGATGGCGGTAGTTACTGGTTCTGGGGGTAGTTACTGGTGATTACAGAAAAGTTACTGGTGATGGCAGACAAGTTACTGGTGATGGGGGTAGTTACTGGTGATATGGGTTAGTTACTCGTGATGGAGGTAGTTACTGGTGATGGGGGGTAGTTACTGGTGATGGGGGTTGTTACTGGTGATGGGGGTTGTTACTGGTGATGGGGATAGTTACTAGTGGTGATGGGAGTTAGTTACTGGTGGTGATGGGGTATAGTTACTGGTGATGGGGGTTAGTTACTGGTGATGGGGGTAGTTACTGGTGATGGGGGTAGTTACTGGTGATATGGGTTAGTTACTCGTGATGGAGGTAGTTACTGGTGATGGGGGTAGTTACTGGTGATGACAGAAAAGTTACTGGTGATGGCAGACAAGTTACTGGTGATGGGGGTAGTTACTGGTGATATGGGTTAGTTACTCGTGATGGAGGTAGTTAGTGGTGATGGGGGGTAGTTACTGGTGATGGGGGTAGTTACTGGTGATGGGGGTAGTTACTGGTGATGGGGGTAGCTACTGGTGATGGGGAGTAGTTACTGGTGATGGGGGGTAGTTACTGGTGATGGCAGAAAAGTTACTGGTGATGGCAGACAAGTTACTAGTGATGGTGGGGTAGTTACTGGTGATATGGGTTAGTTACTGGTGATGGAGGTAGTTACTGGTGATGGGGGTGATGGGGGTTGTTACTGGTGATGGGGGTTGTTACTGGTGATGGGGATAGTTACTAGTGGTGATGGGAGTTAGTTACTGGTGGTGATGGGGATAGTTACTGGTGATGGGGGTTAGTTACTGGTGATGGGGGTAGTTACTGGTGATGTGGGTAGTTACTGGTGATATGGGTTAGTTACTCGTGATGGAGGTAGTTACTGGTGATGGGGGTAGTTACTGGTGATGACAGAAAAGTTACTGGTGATGGCAGACAAGTTACTGGTGATGGGGGTAGTTACTGGTGATGGGATAGTTACTGGTGATGGGATATAGTTACTGGTGATGAGGGATAGTTACTGGTGATGGGGGTAGTTACTGGTGATGGGGGTAGTTACTGGTGATGGGGGAGTAGTTACTGGTGATGGGGGTAGTTACTGGTGATGGGGGTAGTTACTGGTGATGGGGGTAGTTACTGGTGATGGGGGTAGTTACTGGTGATGGGGAGTAGTTACTGGTGATGGGATAGTTACTGGTAATGGGGAGTAGTTACTGGTGAGGGGAGTAGTTACTGGTGATGGGGGTAGTTACTGGTGATGGGGTAGTTACTGGTGATGTGTGTCCAAGATGACGGTGTGTGTCCAAGATGGTGGTGTGTGTCCAAGATGGCGGTGTGTGTCCATGATGGGGGTGTCTCTCCACGATGGCAGTGTGTGTCCACGATGGTGGTGTGTGTCCAAGATGACGGCGTGTGTCCAAGATGGCGGTGTGTGTCCAAGATGGCGGTGTGTGTCCAAGATGGCGGCGTGTGTCCATGATGGCGGTGTGTGTCCAAGATGACGGTGTGTGTCCAAGATGGTGGTGTGTGTCCAAGATGACGGTGTGTGTCCAAGATGGCGGTGTGTGTCCAAGGTGGTTGTGTGTGTCCAAGAAGACGGTGTTACTGGTGATGGGGAGTAGTTACTGGTGATGGGGTAGTTACTGGTGATGGGGTAGTTACTGGTGATGGGGGAGTAGTTACTGGTGATGGGGGTAGTTACTGGTGATGGGGAGTAGTTACTGGTGATGGGGGGTAGTTACTGGTGATGGGATAGTTACTGGTGATGGGATATAGTTACTGGTGATGAGGGATAGTTACTGGTGATGGGGGTAGTTACTGGTGTGTGTCCATGATGGCGGTGTGTGTCCAAGATGACGGTGTGTGTCCAAGATGGTGGTGTGTGTCCAAGATGACGGTGTGTGTCCAAGATGGCGGTGTGTGTCCAAGGTGGTTGTGTGTGTCCAAGATGACGGCGTGTGTCCAAGATGGCGGTGTGTGTCCAAGATGGTGGTGTGTGTCCAAGATGGTGGTGTGTGTCCAAGATGACGGTGTGTGTCCAAGATGGCGGTGTGTGTCCAAGATGGCGGTGTGTGTCCAAGATGACGGCGTGTGTCCAAGCTGGCGGTGGGTGGCCAAGATGGCGGTGTGTGTCCAAGATGGGGGTGGGTGTCCAAGATGGGGGCGTGGGTCCAAGATGGCGGTGTGTGTCCAAGATGGTGGTGTGTGTCCAAGGTGGTTGTGTGTGTCCAAGATGGTGGTGTGTGTCCAAGATGGCTGTGCGTGTCCAAGATGGTGGTAAGTGTCCAAGATGGCCATGCGTGTCCAAGTTGGCCGTGCGTGTCCAAGATGGCCGTGCGTGTCCGAGTTGGCCGTGCGTGTCCAAGTTGGCCGTGCGTGTCCAAGATGGCAGTGTGTGTCCACAATGGCAGTGTGTGTCCATGATGGGGGTGTCTGTACACGATGGCGGGGTATGTCCAAGATGACGGTGTGTGTCCAAGATGGTGGTGTGTGTCCAAGATGACGGTGTGTGTCCAAGATGGCGGTGTGTGTCCAAGATGGCGGTGTGTGTCCAAGATGACGGCGTGTGTCCAAGATGGCGGTGTGTGTCCAAGATGGTGGTGTGTGTCCAAGGTGGTTGTGTGTGTCCAAGATGACGGTGTGTGTCCAAGGTGGTTGTGTGTGTCCAAGATGGTTGTGTGTGTCCAAGATGGTGGTGTGTGTCCAAGATGACGGTGTGTGTCCAAGATGGCGGTGTGTGTCCAAGATGGTGGTGTGTGTCCAAGATGGCGGTGTGTGTCCAAGATGACGGTGTGTGTCCAAGGTGGTGGTGTGTGTCCAAGGTGGTGGTGTGTGTCCAAGATGACGGTGTGTGTCCAAGATGGCGGTGTGTGTCCAAGATGACGGTGTGTGTCCAAGATGGCGGTGTGTGTCCAAGATGGCGGCGTGTGTCCAAGATGGTGGTGTGTGTCCAAGATGGCGGCGTGTGTCCAAGATGGTGGTGTGTGTCCAAGATGGTGGTGTGTGTCCAAGATGACGGTGTGTGTCCAAGATGGTGGTGTGTGTCCAAGATGGTGGTGTGTGTCCAAGATGGCGGCGTGTGTCCAAGGTGGTTGTGTGTGTCCAAGATGGTGGTGTGTGTCCAAGATGGCGGCGTGTGTCCAAGATGGTGGTGTGTGTCCAAGATGGTGATGTGTGTCCAAGATGGCGGTGTGTGTCCAAGATGGTGGTGTGTGTCCAAGATGACGGTGTGGGTCCAAGATGGCGGTGTGGGTCCAAGATGGCGGTGTGTGTCCAAGATGACGGTGTGTGTCCAAGGTGGTTGTGTGTGTCCAAGATGACGGTGTGTGTCCAAGGTGGTGGTGTGTGTCCAAGATGACGGTGTGTGTCCAAGATGGCGGTGTGTGTCCAAGATGACGGTGTGTGTCCAAGGTGGTTGTGTGTGTCCAAGATGGTGGTGTGTGTCCAAGATGGCGGCGTGTGTCCAAGATGGCGGTGTGTGTCCAAGATGGTGGTGTGTGTCCAAGATGACGGTGTGTGTCCAAGATGGCGGTGTGTGTCCAAGATGACGGTGTGTGTCCAAGGTGGTTGTGTGTGTCCAAGATGGCGGTGTGTGTCCAAGATGGCGGCGTGTGTCCAAGATGGTGGTGTGTGTCCAAGATGGCGGCGTGTGTCCAAGATGGTGGTGTGTGTCCAAGATGGTGGTGTGTGTCCAAGATGACGGTGTGTGTCCAAGATGGCGGTGTGTGTCCAAGATGGTTGTGTGTGTCCAAGATGGGGGTGTCTGTCCCAGAGGGGGGTGTCTGTCCACAATGGCGGTGTCTGTCCAAGATGACGGTGTGTGTCCAACATGGGGGTGTGTGTCCAAGATGACGGTGTGTGTCCAACATGGGGGTGTGTATCCAAGATAAGGGTGTCTGTCCACGATGGCGATGTGTGTCCACGATGGTGGTGTGTGTCCATGATGACGATGCTTGTCTGTCAGAGGGGGGAATGCAGAGTTCCCTGGGCCCTGGCAGGGTGTGGCAGCCAGGGGCACCCCCACTGGGGGCATTTACCACCATCATTCCTGAGCCCACAGTCTGTGCGGGGATCACTACCTCTCAGACCAGGCCTCCCCAGGGACGCTGTTGTCTTCCTGGGTACCAGGGATTGACTCAGAGCCATCATTGCTTCCTTTCCCGCAGCCATCACTGCTGGCATTTTTCCTGAACTTCCTGTGGGCAGGATGGTTTTACCCCAACGTTCAGGGCTCCGGGAACCCTCTGCCACCATTGACTCGTGCGTTCAGGGCCTGAGTCAATCCTTCCCCGCTGGCCTCTCCGTTCCTGGCTTCTTCCTTTGCCAATGTCTTCCGTCGAGAGCCAGGAAGGCCCCCGGTCACTCCCTGAAGGCCCCCAGTCAGTCCCCAGCCCACTAACCACGCTTAGGGAAAGCTCTGGTGAGTTTCCGACTCCCCAGCCACACTCAGGGACGGCTCGGTGGATGGAGGAGAAGATCGGGGCGTGTAGCAAACACCTCCCGCCAATCTTGCACGTTCCGTTCCGTCTTCTTAGGCTCTTTCGTTGACCCTCCTGACCGCTTTTTCTTCTGTTGCAGGGTCTGAGGTTTGAGGTGGTCCCCTCCAGGTTTAAAGAGAAGCTGGACAAAGCCTCCTTCGCCACTCCGTACGGGTACGCCATGGAGACCGCCAAGCAGAAGGCCCTGGAGGTGGCCACCCGGATGCACCAGGCAAGGGGTCCCCTGCCCTTCTGCCCCCATGAAAACTCCTTTGCTCTGATGAGGGGATTTGCAGGTGCTAAATATCCATGATGCAAATAAGTGTCATTCACAAGATGCAGTTGGTGCCACAGCTTAGCTATTACTATGTTACAATGTAACGCGCTATCGCAAGTAACCTAATAGTATCATTTATGATAAGGAATTAATGTAGCTTATCTATTACTAGATGTTATAATGTTCTCTTACAGTTGATATCGTATCATTTATGATCTAGAATTAATGTAGATTATTACTATGTGTTATATTCTCTTGCAATTGATATCATAGTATCATTTATGATCTAGAATTAATGTAGCTTATCTGTTACTATGTTATTCTCTTGCAATTGATATAGTATCATTTATGATATAGAATTAATGTAGCTTATCTATTATTATATGTTACAATATTCTCTTGCAATTGATATAGCATCATTTATGATACAGAATTAATGTAGATTATTACTATGTGTTATATTCTCTTGCAATTCATATCATAGCATCATTTATGGTACAGAATTAATGTAGATTATTACTATGTGTTATATTCTCTTGCAATTGATATCATAGCATCATTTATGATACAGAATTAATGTAGATTATTACTATGTGTTATATTCTCTTGCAATTGATATCATAGTATCATTTATGATATAGAATTAATGTAGCTTATCTGTTACTATGTTATTCTCTTACAATTGATATAGTATCATTTATGATACAGAATTAATGTAGCTTATCTATTATATGTTACAATATTCTCTTGTAATTGATATAGCATCATTTATGATACAGAATTAATGTAGATTATTACTATGTGTTATATTCTCTTGCAATTGATATCATAGCATCATTTATGGTACAGAATTAATGTAGATTATTACTATGTGTTATATTCTCTTGCAGTTGATACCATAGTATCATTTATGATATAGAATTAATGTAGCTTATCTGTTACTGTGTTATTCTCCTGCAATTGATATAGCATCATTTATGATACAGAATTAATGTAGATTATTACTATGTGTTATATTCTCTTGCAATTGATATCACAGCATCATTTATGATACAGAATTAATGTAGATTATTACTATGTGTTATATTCTCTTGCAATTGATATCACAGCATCATTTATGATACAGAATTAATATAGATTATTACTATGTGTTATATTCTCTTGCAATTGATATGAATAGTATCATGTATGATATTCAGTTAATGTAGTTTATCTATTACTATGTATTCTAATCTCTTATGGCCGGGCGCGGTGGCTCACGCCTATAATCCCAGCACTTTGGGAGGCCAAGGCAGGCGGATCACCTGAGGTCAGGAGTTCGACACCAGCCTGGCCAACATGGTGAAATCCTATCTCTACTAAAAATACAAAAATTATCTGGGCGTGGTGGTGCATGCCTGTAATCCCAGCTACTCAGCCGGCTGAGGCAGGAGAATTGCACAAACCCAGGAGATGGAAGTTGCAGTGAGCCGAGATCATGCCACTGCACTCCCGCCTGGGCGACAGAGCGAGACTCCGTGTCCGAAAAATAAAAAATAATTTATCTTGCAATTAATATAATAGTATCATCTATGATATACAATTAATGTAGTTTATTACTATGTGTTATAATATTATCTTGCAATTAATATAATAGTATCATTTATGATATACAATTAATGTAGTTTATTACTATGTGTTATAATATTATCTTGCAATTAATATAATAGTATCATTTATGATATACAATTAATGTAGTTTATTACTATGTGTTATATTATCTTGCAATTAATATAATAGTATCATTTACGGTATACAATTAATGTACAGTATTACGATGTGTTGTAATATTCTACAATTAATATAATAGTATTATATCTTATAATAGTATGATATAGAATTATGTAGCTTATTACCATGCTACTATGTAATATCTGATTGCAAGTCATGTAACATCATTTCTAATATAGAATTATGTAGTTTATCTGTTCCTATATGCTACAATGCAATATACAATTATAATTAATATACTACTCTCATTTAAGATTTAAGATTCATGTAGCTTCTCTGTTACTATGTTTTGAATGTAATATTGCAATTAATATAGTAATCTCAGTTACAATATAGAATTAACACTATTACTGTGTGTTGCGATACACACAGAATTAGTGTGTGTTACTGTGTGAGACTGTAATACACTATGACAATTAATATAATTGGATCATCATGTAGAATTACGTCACTTATCTGTTACTATATGCCACTATGTAACACAGTATTATTTTAGTAGAGACGGAGTTTCACCATATTGGCCAGGCTGGTCTCCAACTCCCGACCTCAGGTGATCCACCTGCGTCAGCCTCCCAAAGTGTTGGGATTCCAGGCCTGAGCCACCGCGCCCGGCCGTAATGCACTATTATAATTAATACACTCCTGTCATTTAGGATAGAGAAGTCATGTAGCTTATCCATTACTATATGTTATATAATGTATGACTCCAATTCATATAATATCAGTCACAATATATAAAATTAACGCAGCTATTACTGTATGTTGTAACTTGCTATTACAGTGAATGTAATACTATCATTTAGGATATAGAGTAAATGTAGCTCCCCTGTTGATGTGTGTTACCATACAATATGCCATGGCACTTAATAATAAGAAATACATTAGAGGGCCGGGTGCGGTGGCTCACACCTGTCATCCCAGCACTTCGGGAGGCCGAGGCGGGCGGATCACAAGGTCAGGAGATCAAGACCATCCTGGGTAACACGGTGAAACCCCGTCTCTACTAAAAACACACATACAAAAATTGGCTGGGCGTGGTGGCGGGTGCCTGTAGGTAGTGGCAGGTGCCTGTAGTCCCAGCTACTCGGGAGGCTGAGGCAGGAGAATGGCGTGAACCCGGGAGGCGGAGCTTGTAGTGAGCTGAGATGGCGCCACTGCACTCCAGCCTGGGTGACAGAGTGAGACTCCATCTCCAAAGGAAGGAAGGAGGGGAGGAGGGAAGGAAGGAAGGAAGGAAGGAGGGAAGGAGGGAGGGAGGGAGGGAGGGAAGGAAGGAAGGCAGGAGGGAAGGAAGGAAGACAGACATTAAAGGAAAGAAGGAAGGGAAGGAAGGAAGAAAGACATTAAAGGAAGGAAGGAAGGAGGGAAAGAAGAAAGACATTAAAGGAAGGAAGGAAGAAAGACATTAAAGGAAGGAAGGAAGGGAAGGAAGACATTAAAGGAAGGAAGGAGGGGAGGAGGGGAGGAAGGAAGAAAGACATTAAAGGAAGGAAGGAGGGAAGGAAGGAAGAAAGACATTAAAGGAAAGAAGGAAGGGAAGGAAGGAAGAAAGACATTAAAGGAAGGAAGACAGACATTAAAGGAAGGAAGGAAGGAAGAAAGACATTGAAGGAAGGAAGGAGGGAAGGAAGGAAGAAAGACATTAAAGGAAGGAAGAAAGACATTAATGTAAGTACGTAGGGAAGGAAGGAAGAAAGACATTAAAGAAAGGAAGGAAGTAGGGAAGGAAGGCAGAAAGACATTAAAGGAAGGAAGGAGGGAAGGAAGGAAGACATTAAAGGAAGGCAGGAAGGAGGGAAGGAAGAAAGACATTGAAGGAAGGAAGGAGGGAGGGAAAGAAGAAAGACATTAAAGGAAGGAAGGAGGGAAGGAAGGAAGAAAGACATTAAAGGAAGGAAGAAAGACATTAAAGGAAGGAAGGAGGGAAGGAAGGAAGAAAGACATTAAAGGAAGGAAGGAGGGAAGGAGGGAAGGAAGGAAGCAGAGAGAAAAGGAAAGGAAGACAGCCATTAGAGGGAATGCTGTTGTGAGGAGTGCTATGAAGACAGGAATACTGATTGTGGCTTTTGGCCGTGCAGAGCATAGGGAGGCCAGGGCTGGGGGCGACTAAGGTCAAAGCTGCCCGCACATGTCCTGTGACTGCCGGCTGCTCTGAGGCTGAATTTCCAACCTGGATTTGTTTTCTCATCCTAAGTACCTTTTTCTTTTTCCTTCTTGCCTTTTTGTTGTTGCTGTTGTTGGAGACGGAGTCTCGCTCTGTCGCCCAGGCTGGAGTGCAGTGGTGAGATCTCGGCTCACTGCAGCCTCCACTTCCTGGGTTCCAGAGATTCTCCTGCCTCAGCCTCGGAGTAGCTGAGATTACAGGTGCCCGACTGATAAATTTGTATTTTTCGTAGAGACGGGGTTTCACCGTGTTGGCTAGGCTGGTCTCAATCTCCTGACCTCAGGTGATCCACCCGCCTCGGCCTCCCAAAGTGCTGGGATGACGGGTGCCCGCCACCATACCCGGCTAATTTTTGTATTTTTCGTAGAGACGGGGTTTCACCATGTTGGCCAGGCTGGTCTCGAACTCCTGACCTCAGGTGATCCGCCCGCCTTGGTCTCCCAAAGTGCTCAGATGACAGGTGTGAGCCACCATGCCCGGCTAATGTTTTGTATTTTCAGTAGAGACGGGGTTTCACCATGTTGACCAGGCTGGTCTCGAACTCCTGACCTCAGGCGATCTGCCCGCCTCGGCCTCACAGAGTGCTGGGATGACAGGCGTGAGCCACCGCACCCGGCCCTAAGTACCTTTTTCTGAAATCACATCGAACAGGTCAAAAGTCTTTTGGCCTTAAATCTGGGCAACTTGGGGCCCCTGGATCAACCTCAAGTAGAACCTGGAAGAACAAAAACTTAACGCAATAGGCATCGTGTTTCCCGTGGTGCCCGTGACAGGCTCCGTGAGTGCCTCACCCCTGATCCTGCAGCCCCTGGGGCCCTGGCCTCACCCACGTTCCAGCCCCTGCAGGGGGACCAGCTGGGACACCCACTCGTGTCCTTGCTCACGACTTGGAGCGTCCCCGGCCTGAACTTCCAAAGTGGGCCTGGCTTCGCACCCTGCGGTGCCGTTTCACGCCCGGACCAACGGGGAGGAGACTCCTCGGTGAGACCCACGGCATGTTACCACTAAACCGGAATCTTGATTTCTTGCAGAAGGACCTGCGGACGCCCGACGTGGTCATCGGGGCCGACACGATCGTGGTGAGTGCGGCCAGGGGTCCCTCCTTTCTAACGTGCGACTTGGTTTTCACGTGCTGGGTGACGCTGCCTGTTCCGGACGCTCCGGGTTCCCTTGAAGACAGCAGTCCTTTGCCAGGGGCCAGCAGCGCCCCGGGTATGAGCACCCTGTGGCCTGTGGAGGAAAGGGGTGGACTGCCCGAAACTTCCATCACAAACCCCCACCAGATAAGGGGCCTGGCACAGGAAGGGGCTGGCGCCGCCGCCCCTGTCATCCCAGCTCTTTGGGAGGCCGAGGCTGGCGGATCACCTGACGTCAGGACTTCGAGATCAGCCTGACCAACATGGTAAAGCCCCGTCTCTACTAAAAACACAAAAATGATCACGCCTGTCATCCCAGCACTTTGGGAGGCCGAGGCAGGTGGATCACGAGGTCAGGAGATCGAGACCACGCTGGCCAACCCGGTCAAACGCCGTCTCTACTAAAAAATACAAAACACTCGCCGGGCGAGGTGGCGGGCGCCTGTAGTCCCAGCTACTCGGGAGGCTGAGGCAGGAGAATGGCGTGAACCCGGGAGGCGGAGCTTGCAGTGAGCTGAGATCGCCACACTACACTCCTGCATGGGCGAAAGAGCTAGCTTCTTTCTCAAAAAAAAAAGTAGCTGGGCGTAGTGGTGCGCACCTGTAATCCCAGCTACTCGGGAGGCTGAGGCAGGAGAATCCCTTGAACCCGGGAGGCGGAGCTTGCAGTGAGCTGAGACTGCACCAGTGTACTCCAGTCTGGGCAAAGCGCTCCATCTCAAAGGAAGGAAGGAAGGAAGGAAGGAAGGAAGGAAGGAAGGAAGGAAGGAAGGAAGGAAGGAGGTATCATTTATGGTACAGAATTAATGTAGATTATTACTATGTGTTATAATATTATCTTGCAATTAATATAATAGTATCATTTACGGTATACAATTAATGTACAGTATTACGATGTGTTGTAATATTCTACAATTAATATAATAGTATTATATCTTATAATAGTATGATATAGAATTATGTAGCTTATCTGTTACTATGTTATTCTCTTGCAATTGATATAGCATCATTTCTAATATAGAATTATGTAGTTTATCTGTTCCTATATGCTACAATGCAATATACAATTATAATTAATATACTACTCTCATTTAAGATTTAAGATTCATGTAGCTTCTCTGTTACTATGTTTTGAATGTAATATTGCAATTAATATAGTAATCTCAGTTACAATATAGAATTAACACTATTACTGTGTGTTGCGATACACACAGAATTAGTGTGTGTTACTGTGTGAGACTATGTAACACACTATGACAATTAATATAATTGGATCATCATGTAGAATTACGTCACTTATCTGTTACTATATGCCACTATGTAACACAGTATTATTTTAGTAGAGACGGAGTTTCACCATATCGGCCAGGCTGGTCTCCAACTCCCGACCTCAGGTGATCCACCCGCCTCGGCCTCCCAAAGTGTTGGGATTCCAGGCCTGAGCCACCGCGCCCGGCCGTAATACACTATTATAATTAATACACTCCTGTCATTTAGGATAGAGAAGTCATGTAGCTTATCCATTACTGTATGTTATGTAATGTATGACTCCAATTCATATAATATCAATCACAATATATAAAATTAACGCAGCTATTACTGTATGTTGTAACTTGCTGTTACAGTGAATGTAATACTATCATTTAGGATATAGAGTAAATGTAGCTCCCCTGTTGATGTGTGTTACCATACAATACGCCATGGCACTTAATAATAAGAAATACATTAGAGGGCCGGGTGCGGTGGCTCACGCCTGTCATCCCAGCACTTCGGGAGGCCGAGGCGGGCGGATCACAAGGTCAGGAGATCAAGACCATCCTGGCTAACACGGTGAAACCCCGTCTCTACTAAAAACACACATACAAAAATTGGCTGGGCGTGGTGGCGGGTGCCTGTAGGTAGTGGCAGGTGCCTGTAGTCCCAGCTACTCGGGAGGCTGAGGCAGGAGAATGGCGTGAACCCGGGAGGCGGAGCTTGTAGTGAGCTGAGATGGCGCCACTGCACTCCAGCCTGGGCCACAGAGCGAGACTCTGTCTCGAAAGGAAGGAAGGAGGGAAGGAAGGAAGGAAGGAAGGAAGGAAGGAAGGAAGGAAGGGAGGGAAGGAAAGAAGGAAGGAAGGAAGAAAGACATTAAAGGAAGGAAGGAAGGAAAGAAGGAAGGAAGGAAGAAAGACATTAAAGGAAGGAAGGAAGGAAGGAGGAGAAGAAAGAAGAAAGACATTAAAGGAAGGAAGGAAGGGAAGGAAGGAAGGAAGGGAAGTAAGGAAGGACGGAAGGAAGGCTGGAACAAAGACAGACATTGAAGGAAGGAGGGAAAGAAGAAAGACATTAAAGGAAGGAAGGGAAGGAAGAAAGACATTAAAGGAAGGCAGGAAGGAGGGAAGGAAGAAAGACATTGAAGGAAGGAAGGAAGGAGGGAAAGAAGAAAGACATTAAAGGAAGGAAGGAAGGAGGGAAGGAAGGAAGAAAGACATTAAAGGAAGGAAGACATAAATTAAAGTAAGGAAGGAAGGAAGAAAGAAATTGAAGGAAGGAAGGAGGGAAGGAAGGAAGAAAGACATTAAAGGAAGGAAGAAAGACATTAAAGGAAGGAAGGAGGGAAGGAAGGAAGAAAGACATTAAAGAAAGGAAGGAAGGAGGGAAGGAAGGAAGAAAGACATTAAAGGAAGGAAGGAAGGGAAGGAAGACATTAAAGGAAGGACGGAGGGGAGGAGGGGAGGAAGGAAGAAAGTCATTAAAGGAAGGAGGGGAGGAGGGGAGGAAGGAAGAAAGACATTAAAGGAAGGAAGGAGGGAAGGAAGGAAGAAAGACATTAAAGGAAAGAAGGAAGGGAAGGAAGGAAGAAAGACATTAAAGGAAGGAAGGAAGGAGGGAAAGAAGAAAGACATTAAAGGAAGGAAGGAGGGAAGGAAGGAAGCAGAGAGAAAAGGAAAGGAAGACAGCCATTAGAGGGAATGCTGTTGTGAGGAGTGCTATGAAGACAGGAATACTGATTGTGGCTTTTGGCCGTGCAGAGCTTACAGAGGCCAGGGCTGGGGGCGACTAAGGTCAAAGCTGCACGCGGATGTCCTGTGACTGCCGGCTGCTCTGAGGCTGAATTTCCAACCTGGATCTGTTTTATCACCCTAAGTACCTTTTTCTTTTTCCTTCTTGCCTTTTTGTTGTTGCTGTTGTTGGAGACGGAGTCTCGCTCTGTCGCCCAGGCTGGAGCGCAGTGGTGCGATCTCGGCTCACTGCAGCCTCCACTTCCTGGGTTCCAGAGATTCTCCTGCCTCAGCCTCTGAGTAGCTGAGATTACAGGTGCCCGACTGATAAATTTGTATTTTTCGTAGAGACGGGGTTTCACCGTGTTGGCCAGGCTGGTCTCAATCTCCTGACCTCAGGTGATCCGCCCGCCTCGGCCTCCCAAAGTGCTGGGATGACGGGTGCCCGCCACCATACCCGGCTAATTTTTGTATTTTTAGTAGAGACGGGGTTTCACCATGTTGACCAGGCTGGTCTCGAACTCCTGACCTCAGGTGATCTGCCCACCTCGGCCTCCCAAAGTGCTGGGATGACAGGTGTGAGCCACCTCGCCTGGCTAATTTTTGTATTTTTAGTAGAGACGGGGTTTCACCATGTTGACCAGGCTGGTCTCGAACTCCTGACCTCAGGTGATCCGCCCGCCTCGGCCTCCCAAAGTGCTGGGATGACGGGTGCCTGCCACCATACCCGGCTAATTTTTGTATTTTTAGTAGAGACGGGGTTTCACCATGTTGACCAGGCTGGTCTCGAACTCCTGACCTCAGGTGATCTGCCCACCTCGGCCTCCCAAAGTGCTGGGATGACAGGTGTGAGCCACCTCGCCTGGCTAATTTTTGTATTTTTAGTAGAGACGGGGTTTCACCATGTTGACCAGGCTGGTCTCGAACTCCTGACCTCAGGTGATCCGCCCGCCTCGGCCTCCCAAAGTGCTGGGATGACAGGCGTGAGCCACGGCACCCGGCCCTAAGTACCTTTTTCTGAAATCACATCGAACAGGTCAAAAGTCTTTTGGCCTTAAATCTGGGCAACTTGGGGCCCCTGGATCAACCTCAAGTAGAACCTGGAAGAACAAAAACTTAACGCAATAGGCATTGTGTTTCCCGTGGTGCCCGTGACACGCTCCGTGAGTGCCTCACCCCTGATCCTGCAGCCCCTGGGGCCCCGGCCTCACCCACGTTCCAGCCCCTGCAGGGGGACCAGCTGGGACACCCACTCGTGTCCTTACTCACGACTTGGAGCGTCCCCGGCCTGAACTTCCAAAGTGGGCCTGGCTTCGCACCCTGCGGTGCCGTTTCACGCCCGCACCAACGGGGAGGAGACTCCTCGGTGAGACCCACGGCATGTCACCACTAAACCGGAATCTTGATTTCTTGCAGAAGGACCTGCGGACGCCCGACGTGGTCATCGGGGCCGACACGATCGTGGTGAGTGCGGCCAGGGGTCCCTCCTTTCTAACGTGCGACTTGGTTTTCACGTGCTGGGTGACGCTGCCTGTTCCGGACGCTCCGGGTTCCCTTGAAGACAGCAGTCCTTTGCCAGGGGCCAGCAGCGCCTCCCGGGTATGAGCACCCTGTGGCCTGTGGAGGAAAGGGGTGGACTCGCTTCCGGAAACTTCCATCACAAACCCCCACCAGATAAGGGGCCTAAAGGCACAGGAAGGGGCCGGGCGCCGTCGCTCGCCCCTGTCATCCCAGCACTTTGGGAGGCCGAGGCGGGCGGATCATCTGACGTCAGGACTTCGAGATCAGCCTGGTCAACATGGTAAAGCCCCATGTCTACTAAAAACACAAAAATGATCACGCCTGTCATCCCAGCACTTTGGGAGGCCGAGGCGGCCGGATCACGAGGTCAGGAGATCGAGACCATCCTGGCCAACACAGTGAAACGCCGTCTCTACTAAAAATACAAAAATTAGCCGGGCGAGGTGGCGGCGCCTGTAGTCCCAGCTACTCGGGAGGCTGAGGCAGGAGAATGGCGTGAACCCGGGAGGCGGAGCTTGCAGTGAGCCAAGATCGCACCACTGCACTCCAACCTGGGCCACAGAGTGAGACTCCATCTCAAAAAAAAAAAAAAAAGTAGCTGGGCGTAGTGGCGGGCACCTGTAGTCCCAGCTACTTGGGAGGCTGAGGCAGGAGAATCACTTGAACCCGGGAGGCGGAGATTGCAGTGAGCTGAGACTGCACCAGTGTACTCCAGTCTGGGCAAAAGAGCGAGACTCCATCTCAAAGGAAAGGAAAGGGGAAGGGAAGGAGAAGGGGAGGGGAAGGGAAGGGGAAGGGGAAGGGAAGGGGAAGGGGAAGGGAGGGGAAGGGAAGGGGAAGGGAAGGGGAAGGGGAAGGGAAGGGGAAGGGAAGGGGAAGGGAAGGGGAAGGGAAGGGGAAGGGAAGGGGAAGGGAAGGGGAAGGGAAGGGAAGGGAAGGGAAGGGAAGGGAAGGGAAGGGAAGGGAAGGGAAGGGAAAGGAAGGGAAGGGAAGGGGAAAGGAAGGGAAGGGGAAAGGAAAGGAAAGGAAGGGAAGGGAAGGGAAGGGAAGGGGAAGGGAAGGGGAAGGGAAGGGGAAGGGAAGGGGAAGGGGAAGGGAAGGGGAAGGGAAGGGGAAGGGGAAGGGAAGGGGAAGGGGAAGGGACGGGGAAGGGAAGGGGAAGGGAAGGGGAAGGGAAGGGGAAGGGAAGGGGAAGGGAAGGGGAGGAGGGGAGGCTGCCTGGGGACGGGAGGGGAAGACAGCAGGCCAGGGGCCAGCAGCGCCTCCCGGGTATGAGCACCCTGTGGCCTGTGGAGGAAAGGGGTGGACTCGCTTCCGGAAACTTCCATCACAAACCCCCACCAGATAAGGGGCCTAAAGGCACAGGAAGGGGCTGGGCGCCGTCGCTCGCCCCTGTCATCCCAGCACTTTGGGAGGCCGAGGCGGGCGGATCACCTGACGTCAGGACTTCGAGATCAGCCTGACCAACATGGTAAAGCCCCGTCTCTACTAAAAACACAAAAATGATCACGCCTGTCATCCCAGCACTTTGGGAGGCCGAGGCAGGTGGATCACGAGGTCAGGAGATCGAGACCACGCTGGCCAACACGGTCAAACGCCGTCTCTACTAAAAATACAAAAAACTAGCCGGGCGAGGTGGCGGCGCCTGTAGTCCCAGCTACTCGGGAGGCTGAGGCAGGAGAATGGCGTAAACCCGGGAGGCGGAGCTTGCAGTGAGCTGAGATCGCACCACTACACTCCAGCCTGGGCGACAGAGCGAGATTCTGTCTCAAAAAAAAAAGTAGCTGGGCGTAGTGGTGCGCACCTGTAATCCCAGCTACTTGGGAGGCTGAGGCAGGAGAATCACTTGAACCCGGGAGGCGGAGATTGCAGTGAGCTGAGACTGCACCAGTGTACTCCAGTCTGGGCGAGAGCTGTGCTGTCTGGGCTGTGCTGTGTGAGCTGTGCCGTGTGAGCTGGGGAAGGAAGGAAGGAGGGAAGGAAAGTAGGGAAGGGAAGGAGGGAAGGGAAGGGGGAAAGGGAAAGGGGGAAGGGAAGGGGTGAAGGGAAGGAGGGAAGGGAAGGAAGGAAGGGAGGGGAAGGGAAGGAGGGAAGGGAAGGAGGGAAGGGAAGGGAAGAAGGGAAGGGAAGAGAAGGAAGGAAGGAGGGGAAGGAAGGGGAGGAAGGGAAGGGGAAGGGAAGGAAGGGAAGGGAAGGGAAGGGGCTGTGCTGTGTGAGCTGTGCTGTCTGTGCTGTGCTGTGTGAGCTGTGCTGTCTGAGCTGTGCTGTGTGAGCTGTGCCGTGTGAGCTGTGCCGTGTGAGCTGTGCCGTGTGAGCTGTGCTGTCTGAGCTGTGCTGTGAGCTGTGCTGTGAGCTGTGCTGTCTGTGCTGTGCGGGAAGGGAAGGGGAAGGAAGGGGAGGAAGGGAAGGGGAGGGGAAGGAAGGGGAGGGGAAGGAAGGGGAAGGAAGGGGAAGGGGAAGGGAAGGGGCTGTGCTGTCTGTGCTGTGTGTCTGTGCTGTGCTGTGTGAGCTGTGCCGTGTGAGCTGTGCCGCGTGAGCTGTGCTGTCTGAGCTGTGCTGCAGGATTCCATTCCTATGCCGTGTGTGCCGTGTGAGCTGTGCTGTCTGTGAAAG
The DNA here is from genome assembly GCA_014849445.1 of Cercopithecus mona. Taxonomy (NCBI): domain Eukaryota; kingdom Metazoa; phylum Chordata; class Mammalia; order Primates; family Cercopithecidae; genus Cercopithecus; species Cercopithecus mona. Next base: position 31,143,458 of record JABBCR010000771.1, read on the forward strand.
AAAGAGGATCTGGGGAGGGGCACTGGGGAGGGACAGCTTCGTGGGGCCAGGGTCTCCTTCTGGGGTGAAGAGAACATTCTGGAACCAGGCAGGTCGCAGTAAGGCAACGTGGTCGGTTCAGGTAGTTGTTTGATACGGTGACTCTCGTGCCGTGTCCCCTTCATTTCCATAAAACGAGGGACTTCTGCGAATGGGACCGTGGGGCTTGCGTGGGCCTGACTCAGGCGGCGAGAACCAACTCCCGGCGTTCCCTTCCTCTCGCAGACGGTCGGGAGGCTGATTCTGGAGAAGCCGGTGGACAAGCAGGACGCCTACAGGATGCTGTCCCGGTGAGCACCCTGCTGGCCTCAGAGCTGTCTCAGGTTCTGGGCCACAGAGTAGCCGTCATATCCGGCCGGGTGTCCTGGGGAGCAGGGTGGACCTGTCTCAGCTGTGCCGTCTGAGCTGTGCCGTCTGTGCTTGTCTGTCTGAGCTGTGCTGTGTGAGCTGTGCCGTGTGAGCTGTGCCGTGTGAGCTGTGCCGTGTGAGCTGTGCTGTGTGAGCTGTGCCGTGTGAGCTGTGCTGTGTGAGCTGTGCCGTGTGAGCTGTGCTGTGTGAGCTGTGCTGTCTGTGCTGTGCTGTGTGAGCTGTGCTGTCTGAGCTGTGCTGTGTGAGCTGTGCCGTGTGAGCTGTGCCGTGTGAGCTGTGCCGTGTGAGCTGTGCTGTCTGAGCTGTGCCGTGTGAGCTGTGCCGTGTGAGCTGTGCCGTGTGAGCTGTGCTGTGTGAGCTGTGCCGTGTGAGCTGTGCTGTGTGAGCTGTGCTGTCTGTGCTGTGCTGTGTGAGCTGTGCTGTCTGTGCTGCGCTGTGTGAGCTGTGCTGTCTGTGCTGCGCTGTGTGAGCTGTGCCGTGTGAGCTGTGCTGTCTGTGCTCATCTGTCTGAGCTGTGCCGTGTGAGCTGTGCCGTGTGAGCTGTGCCGTGTGAGCTGTGCCGTGTGAGCTGTGCTGTCTGTGCTGCGCTGTGTGAGCTGTGCCGTGTGAGCTGTGCTGTGTGAGCTGTGCTGTGTGAGCTGTGCCGTGTGAGCTGTGCTGTGTGAGCTGTGCTGTGTGAGCTGTGCTGTCTGTGCTGTGCTGTGTGAGCTGTGCTGTCTGTGCTCGTCTGTCTGAGCTATGCCGTGTGAGCTGTGCCGTGTGAGCTGTGCCGTGTGAGCTGTGCTGTGTGTGCTGTGCTGTCTGTGCTGTGCCGTGTGAGCTGTGCCGTGTGAGCTGTGCCGTGTGAGCTGTGCTGTGTGTGCTGTGCTGTCTGTGCTGTGCCGTGTGAGCTGTGCTGTGTGAGCTGTGCTGTGTGAGCTGTGCCGTGTGAGCTCTGATGTCTGAGCTGTGCTGTCTGTGCTCGTCTGTCTCAGCTATGCCGTGTGAGCTGTGCCGTGTGAGCTGTGCTGTCTGTGCTGTGCCGTGTGAGCTGTGCCGTGTGAGCTGTGCTGTGTGTGCTGTGCTGTGTGTGCTGTGCTGTGTGAGCTGTGCTGTGTGAGCTGTGCTGTCTGAGCTGTGCCGTGTGAGCTGTGCTGTGTGTGCTGTGCCGTGTGAGCTGTGCCGTGTGAGCTGTGCCGCAGAGCTGTGCTGTCTGTGCTGTGCCGTGCTGTGCTGTGTGTGCTGTGCTGTGTGTGCTGTGCTGTGTGAGCTGTGCTGTGTGAGCTGTGCTGTGTGAGCTGTGCCGTGTGTGCTGTGCCGTGTGAGCTGTGCCGTGTGAGCTGTGCCGTGTGAGCTGTGCTGTGTGAGCTGTGCTGTCTGTGCTGTGCCGTGTGAGCTGTGCCGTGTGAGCTGTGCTGTGTGTGCTGTGCTGTGTGTGCTGTGCTGTGTGTGCTGTGCTGTGTGAGCTGTGCTGTGTGAGCTGTGCTGTCTGAGCTGTGCCGTGTGAGCTGTGCCGTGTGAGCTGTGCGGTGTGAGCTGTGCTGTGTGTGCTGTGCCGTGTGAGCTGTGCCGTGTGAGCTGTGCCGTGTGAGCTGTGCTGTGTGAGCTGTGCTGTCTGTGCTGTGCCGTGTGAGCTGTGCCGCAGAGCTGTGCTGTGCCGTGTGAGCTGTGCCGTGAGCTGTGCCGTTTGAGCTGTGCCGTGTGAGCTGTGCTGTCTGTGCTGTGCCGTGTGAGCTGTGCCGTGTGCTGTGCCGTGAGCTGTGCCGTCTGAGCTGTGCCGTGTGAGCTGTGCCGCAGAGCTGTGCTGTGCCGTGCTGTGCTGTGTGAGCTGTGCCATGTGTGCTGTGCCGTGAGCTGTGCTGTGAGCTGTGCCGTGAGCTGTGCTGTCTGTGCTGTGCTGTGCAGAGCTGTGCCGCAGAGCTGTGCCGTGAGCTGTGCTGTGTGAGCTGTGCTGTGAGCTGTGCTGTGTGAGCTGTGCCGTGAGCTGTGCCGCAGAGCTGTGCCGCAGAGCTGTGCCGTGTGAGCTGTGCCGTGTGAGCTGTGCTGTCTGAGCTGTGCCGTGTGAGCTGTGCCGTGTGAGCTGTGCCGTGTGAGCTGTGCCGTGTGAGCTGTGCCGTGTGAGCTGTGCCGTGTGAGCTGTGCCGTGTGAGCTGTGCCGTGTGAGCTGTGCCGTCTGAGCTGTGCCGTGTGTGCTGTGCCGTGTGAGCTGTGCCGTGTGAGCTGTGCTGTCTGAGCTGTGCCGTGTGAGCTGTGCTGTGTGAGCTGTGCTGTCTGAGCTGTGCTGTGTGAGCTGTGCGGTGTGAGCTGTGCTGTGTGAGCTGTGCTGTGTGAGCTGTGCCGTGTGAGCTGTGCTGTCTGTGCTCGTCTATCTGAGCTGTGCCGTGTGAGCTGTGCTGTGTGAGCTGTGCTGTCTGTGCAGTGCTGTGTGAGCTGTGCCGTGTGAGCTGTGCGGTCTGAGCTGTGCTGTGTGTGCTGTGCTGTGCTGTGCTGTGTGCTGTGCTGTCTGTGCTGTGCCGTGTGGGCTGTGCCGTGTGAGCTGTGCGTGTGAGCTGTGCTGTGTGTGCTGTGCTGTGTGTGCTGTGCCGTGTGAGCTGTGCTGTGTGAGCTGTGCTGTGTGAGCTGTGCCGTGTGAGCTCTGATGTCTGAGCTGTGCTGTCTGTGCTCGTCTGTCTCAGCTATGCCGTGTGAGCTGTGCCGTGTGAGCTGTGCTGTCTGTGCTGTGCGGTGTGAGCTGTGCCGTGTGAGCTGTGCTGTGTGTGCTGTGCTGTGTGCTGTGCTGTGTGGGCTGTGCCGTGTGAGCTGTGCTGTCTGAGCTGTGCCTGTGAGCTGTGCTGTGTGTGCTGTGCAGTGTGAGCTGTGCCGTGTGAGCTGTGCCGTGTGAGCTGTGCTGTCTGTGCTGTGCCGTGAGCTGTGCCGTGTGAGCTGTGCTGTGTGCTGTGTGTGTGCTGTGCTGCTGTGCTGTGCTGTGTGAGCTGTGCTGTCTGAGCTGTGTGAGCTGTGCTGTGTGCTGTGCCGTGAGCTGTGCCGTGTGAGCTGTGCTGTGTGAGCTGTGCTGTCTGTGCTGTGCCGTGAGCTGTGCCGTGTGAGGCTGTGCCGTGTGCTGTGCCGTGTGTGCTGTGCTGTCTGTGCTGCTGTGCTGTGTGAGCTGTGCTGTGTGAGCTGTGCTGTCTGAGCTGTGCCGTGTGAGCTGTGCTGTCTGAGCTGTGCCGTGTGAGCTGTGCGTGTGAGCTGTGCTGTGAGCTGTGCTGTGTGAGCTGTGCTGTCTGTGCTGTGCCGTGTGAGCTGTGCCGTGTGAGCTGTGCCGTGTGAGCTGTGCTGTGAGCTGTGCTGTCTGTGCTGTGCCGTGAGCTGTGCCGTGAGCTGTGCTGTGCTGTGTGAGCTGTGCCGCAGAGCTGTGCCGTGTGAGCTGTGCTGTGTGAGCTGTGCTGTCTGTGCTGTGCCGTGTGAGCTGTGCTGTGTGTGCTGTGCTGTGCCGTGAGCTGTGCCGTGTGCTGTGCCGTGTGAGCTGTGCCGTGTGTGCTGTGCCGTGTGAGCTGTGCCGTGTGAGCTGTGCCGTGTGAGCTGTGCCGTGTGTGCTGTGCCGTGTGAGCTGTGCTGTGTGCTGTGCCGCCGTGAGCTGTGCTGTCTGTGCTGTGCCGTGTGAGCTGTGCCGTGTGAGCTGTGCCGTGTGAGCTGTGCTGTGTGAGCTGTGCTGTCTGTGCTGTGCCGTGTGAGCTGTGCCGTGTGTGCTGTGCCGTGTGAGCTGTGCCGTGTGAGCTGTGCCGTGTGAGCTGTGCCGTGTGAGCTGTGCCGTGTGAGCTGTGCTGTCTGAGCTGTGCTGTGTGAGCTGTGCTGTCTGAGATGTGCTGTCTGAGCTGTGCTGTGTGAGCTGTGCCGTGTGAGCTGTGCCGTGTGAGCTGTGCCGTGTGAGCTGTGCTGTGTGAGCTGTGCTGTGTGAGCTGTGCTGTCTGAGCTGTGCTGTCTTAGCTGTGCTGTGTGAGCCATGCTGTGTGAGCTGTGCCGTGTGAGCTGTGCTGTCTGAGCTGTGCCGTGTGAGCTGTGCCATGTGAGCTGTGCCGTGTGAGCTGTGCTGTGTGAGCTGTGCCGTGTGAGCTGTGCTGTCTGTGCTCGTCTGTCTGAGCTGTGCTGTGTGAGCTGTGCTGTGTGAGCTGTGCTGTCTGAGCTGTGCTGTGTGAGCTGTGCTGTCTGAGCTGTGCTGTCTGAGCTGTGCTGTGTGAGCTGTGCTGTCTGAGCTGTGCTGTCTGTGCTGTGCTGTGTGAGGTACGCAGGGAGGCAGGCACCATCCCTGCATGCTCATCCTTGTTTGGGATTCTGCAGCCCCGATCCCAGAGTGTCTCATGCGCACTGCAGACTGTTGGGGTCATGAGAAGTTGGCAGTGCCCTGTCCTTCCCATTGGGCGTCCTGGACCTGAGCCCACAGCCTGGCATCTCGTTCCCATCCCAGGACACGGAAGAGACGCGCCCCTCCCTGCCCGCCATAGGCCCAGCTGAGGGCTGCCTGGCCTGGGGCCTCCCGTCAGGGCCACGGCTCGTGGGATTTGTGACCCCTTCCCTGGCCTCTCCGTAAACGTTTCCCTGAAAACCACATGGCAGGACCGTCGGGGAGCAGAGAGTGGGGATGGAGCCAGGACCAAGGACACCTCGCTGGCCCCCTGGTTTTGAGACTTGCTCTGTAGCTCCCACGTTTCACAGCACGGTCACCGGTTGTGTCTTGCAGGTTGAGTGGGAAAGAACACAGCGTGTTCACAGGCGTCGCCATCGTCCACTGCTCCAGCAACGGTAACCGCGGCCCGGGGATCGGGGTCCCCCCCAGAGGCCGAGAGAAGAACCCGGGACATTCTCAGGACCCTGGGCTGGAGGGAGGGGGACGGTTACCCACCGCCACCCCCAGAGGGGTTTGTGCTCATGTCCTGCCCGGGAAAGTTGTCAGCCGATTTGCAAGTGCGCAGGAGAAAGGAAAACGTGTGCTTTGTCTCTCTTTCTTTTTTTTTTTTTGAGACAGAGTCTCGCTCTGTTGCCCAGGCTGGAGTGCGGTGGCACAATCTCAGCTCACTGCAACCTCTGCCTCCCGGGTTTAAGCGATTCTTCTGCCTCAGTAGCTGGGATGACAGGCGCCCACCACCACGGCCGGCTAATTTTTGTATTTTTAGTAGAGATGGGGTTTCACCATGTTGGCCAGGCTGGTCTCGAACTCCTGACCTCAGGTGATCCACCTGCCTCGGCCTCCCGAAGTGCTGGGATGACAGGCCTGAGCCACCGCGCCCGGCCCCTTTCTCTCTCTTCTTGTCTGAGACGAACCCTTTTCCCCATGAACCATCCACATCTGAACTGTGCACTCCACTCGAATCCACACCTCCACGGCCATTCCACGGTCAGGGCACGGCGGCGACAAGCTGGCGTCCAGGCTCACCCCCGGGGCTCTGTCCTTGCAGACCGTCAGCTGCACACCAGGGTCTCGGAATTCTACGAGGAAACGACGGTGAAGTTCTCGGAGCTGTCCGAGGAGCTGCTCTGGGAGTACATCCACAGTGGGGAGCCCATGTGAGTCTCGGGGGCGGGGGGAGGACGAGGAACACGTGTGGAAGCCTCTGGCCACCCTCACACGCGGGGTCCCACTCGGCCTTTGGGAAAGAAGGAGGCCCCCTGTTCCTGAGGGCGTGTGGCTGGGGGAGAGCCGCCCGGCTGGGAAGCACAAACCCTTCACCACCACACTGAGCCGTGGAAGCTCAGAGAGCCAGACTCCCCGGACAGACGGGCTGGGTGGAAGCCAAGGGCTGCGGTGGGGACTGGGGAGGCGCTGGGCAGGGGTAGAGAAGTTCATGCCGTGGGAGGAGGAGACCCCAGAGGTCTGTGCCCAGCACGCTGGCTGCAACTGACACGGAGAAACGGTGTGATCCAAAGTCACCCGAAGAGGTGATTCTAACGGTCGTCCCTTCCAAAGAATGGTGAGCGTGGGAGGTCAGCCTGCGTCAGTCGGCTTCACGTCATCATCCACCATCTGCGTTTATATGTGTTATATTCATCTACATCATACATCATGTCTACACAATGAAACATTATATAATGTAACGTGATAGAATTATATTTACAATTACATATAATTTATGTATTACACATATACTAATTATACATAATTATACATTATGCAAATAATTTATATGTATTTGTAATCTAGTGTGTTATATATTATATGCTGTAATATGCACATATAATATATTTTATTATAGAGTATAAATCATAATTTTGATATTTAATGATTAATTTTTAATGCTTAATTTTAATTAATCTTAAGTAATGATTAATGTCATAATTAATATTAATGTAATATAGTTATACACCATTATAATTATAATAGATACTGTTACAATAGATTATATTATAGATTATATAACACTGTTAAAATAGATTATATAATAGGGACTGTTATATATATAGATTATATATATTATAATAAAATATAATTATATATATTTATATAATATAGAATTATATGAATCTGATACGATGGATTATGTATGTATTAAATATGAATAGATGTAACTATACATATTAATACATATTAATTACATAATACTATATATTAATTCTATGTTATATGTGATTATATGCATATTAATTATATATTAAATATATGTAATTATACATATTAATTATATATAATGTATAATGTAGAAATATATATTATATATAATTATATGTTATGTGTGATTATATGAATATTAATTATATATTAATTAAATATATGTAATTATACATGTTAATTATATATAATATACAATATTATAATATATAAATATTATATATAATATACGTGATATCTTATGTACATAATATATTATATATAATATAATTATATATTATACATAATATTATATATTATATATAATATGATTATGTATAATATATAATTATATATAATCATGTACATAATATATAGAATATAATTATATATAATTATATATAATATAAATATAGTATATAATTATATAATATATAATATATAAAATATATATAACAGATTATGTACTATATAAATATAATTATATTTAAAATTATATTAAATATATTTTTATATTATAAAAGTATATAAAATGTTTATATATTTATGTCTATAAATACATTTGTATAAAATATGTTTATATATATATAAATAATTTTATCTATTTTTTTGAGACAGGGTCTCACCGTCACCTGGGCTGCAGTGCAGTGGCAAAGTCATAGCTCCCGGCAGCCTCAACCTCTCGAGTCAAAACGATCCTCTCACCTCAGCCCCCTAGTGGCTGGGTCTACAGACAGATATCACCACGCCTGGCTAATTTTTTAACATTTTTTGTAGCAGTGGGGTCTCACTATGTTGCCCAGGCTGGTCTTGAACTCCTGAGCTCAAGGAATCCTCCCACCACAGCCCTGTGAGTAGCTAGGACCACAGGCACACGCAGCAACGCACAGGCCCGATTTTGTTTTCGGTTTTTGTCGAGATGGAGTCTGCGTAACATATATGTGTCTTAACCTAGAGGATGCTACGTCAACTGAAATAAGCCAGGCAGAGAAAGATACCACAGGATCTCACTTATATGGAATATAAAACGGTTGCACTTAGTCAAAGAATTCAAGATTTAAGTCAGGGCCAAGTGCGGTGGCTCACGCCTGTCATCCCAGCACTTAGGGAGGCCGAGGCGAGTGGATCACCTGAGGTCAGGAGTTCGAGACCAGCCTGGCCAACATGGCGAAACCCCATCTCTTCAAAAAATACAAAAATTAGCCAGGCGTGGTGGCAGGTGCCTGTAATCCCAGCTACTCCGGAGGCTGAGACAGGAGAATCGCTGGAACCCGGGAGGCGGAGGTTGTAGTGAGCCGAGATCACACCACTGCACTCCAGCCTGGGTGACAGAGTGAGACTCCGTCTTTAAAAAAAAAAAAAAAAAAAAAAATTAAGTGAGACGGGAGGAAGAATTTCAAGGCTCTTTCCAGCCTGGTGACTGTGGCTTTCAGTAACACTGTCTTACTGAAAAATTGCCAGCACACTAGATCTGAAGTCTTCTCCCCACTCACACAAAATAAGTACATGAGGTGCTGGATAGGATAATTGGCTTGATTTAATGATGTTACATGTATACATATGTCAAAATATCCCATTAAACACATGAACTTTTTTTTTTTTTTTTTGAGACAGAGTCTTGCTCTGTCAACCAGGCTGGAGTGCAACGGCGCGATCTCGGCTCACTGCAACCCCTGCCTTCCAGTTTCAAACGATTCTCCTGCCTCAGCCTCCCGAGTAGCTGGGACTACAGGCACCTGCCACCACGCCTGGCTAATTTTTGTATTTTTAGTAGAGACGGGGTTTCACCATGTTGGCCAGGCCGGTCTCGAACTCCTGACCTCAGGTGATCCACCCGCCTCGGCCTCCCAAAGTGCTGGGATGACAGGCATGAGCCACTGTGCCCGGCCTTGCCCTGAAATTTTTTTTGTTTGTTTGTTTGTTTGTTTTGAGACGGAGTCTTGCTCTGTCACCCAGGCTGGAGTGCGGTGGTGCGATCTTGGCTCACTGCAAGCTCCGCCTCCCGGGTTCACGCCATTCTCCTGCCTCAGCCTCCCGAGTAGCGGGGACTACAGGCACCTGCCACCACGCCTGGCTAATGTTTGTATTTTTAGTAGAGACGGGACTTCACCATATTGGCCAGGCTGGTCTCGAACTCCTGACCTCAGGCGATCCACCCGCCTCGGCCTCCCAAAGTGCCGGGATGACAGGCGTGAGCCACCGCGCCCGGCCTTGCCATGAAATTTTTAGACCCGGAAACTTTTCTTCCCGTCGTCACCTCTTAACCTTCCCCTACCCACCCAGGGACAAAGCAGGCGGCTACGGGATCCAGGCGCTGGGCGGGATGCTGGTTGAGTCTGTGCACGGGGACTTCCTGAACGTCGTGGGCTTCCCGCTGAACCACTTCTGCAAGCAGCTGGTGGAGCTCTACTACCCACCCCGCCCGGAGGACCCGCGGCAGCCCGTCCAGCACGACTCCATCCCGGCCGTGGACACCTTCGAAGACCTCAGTGATGTGGAGGGGGGCGGCTCGGAGCCTGCTCAGAGGGAGACGGGCAGCCGCGATGAGAAGGCCGAGGCGGGAGCGGCCGGACGGGCCACGGCCGAGGCCGAGTGCCACAGGACTCAGGCGACCCTGCCCCCGTTCCCCACACGCCTCCTGGAACTGCTGGACGGCTTTAAACTATCAAAGGTACCTGTGTCTGTCTCCTCAGGTTGCTTTCACCGATAACCCCACACACTCGGCTTGAAGCAACAGTCCTGGAGGCTGGCAGTCTGAGTTCAAGTTGTCTCAGGGCCACGCTTTGTCCGAAGGCTCTAGGGGAGGCTCCTTCCTGCCTCTCCCAGCTCCTGGGGGCTCCAGGCGTCCCCGGGCTTGTGGCCGCATCACTCCAGTCTCTGCCTCCGTCTCCACGTGGCCTCCTCCTCGGTGTCTGTGTCTCCTCTTCTCTCTCTTAGAAGAAGGCCTGTTGTTGGGTTCAGGGCCCTGATCCAGGATGATCTCATGTCAAGATCCTTAACTTGATTACATCTGCAAAGACCCTATTTCCAAATAAGGTCTCATTCCAGGTCCTGGACTTTAGGATGTGGACAGATCTTTCTGGGGGCCACTGTTCCATCTGGTATAATTATATTCCGTTCCTTCTAGGGCTGTAGGGGAGGATCCTTCCTGCCTCTCCCAGCTCCTGGGGGCTCCAGGTGTCCCTGGACTTGCGGCCGCATCACTCCAGTCTCTGCCTCCGTCTCCACGTGGCCTCCTCCTCTGTGTCTGTGTCTCCTCTTCTGTCTCTTACAAGGACACCTGTCACCGGATTTTGAGGCCTCCCTAATCCACTGACTCCAACTCATCTGAAGTCCCCTAGCTTACTTACATCTGCAAAGACCCTTTTTTTTTTTTTTTTGAGACGGAGTCTGGCTCTGTCGTCCGGGCTGGACTGCAGTGGCGCCATCTCGGCTCACTGCAACCTCCGCCTCCCGGGTTCAAGCGATTCTCCTGCCTCAGCCTCCTGAAGGGTTTCGCCACGTTGGACAGGCTGATCTCGAACTCCTGACGTCAGCCGATCCACCCACCTCGGCCTCCTAAAGTGCTGGGATGACAGGCGTGAGCCACCGCGCCCAGCCTGAGGCCCCGTCTTTCAGCCGTTCTGCAGGTCTGGGCTCCCAGGGTCCCCTCACGGCGCAGAGCAGACCGAGAAGGGATGCAGCCCTCCCAACACCGGGGGTCCTGTACAGGCATCCTCTGGGAAGCAGAGGTGGGGATGTCAGGGGCAGGAGGGGCGCAGGCTTTGGGGAGACAGGGAGACCAGGCTGACACCTCCTGTCATTCATCATCCTCAGGAGAGAGAACATGCGGTGAATAAGGAATAAAGGTGGTTACGGCACATATTCCATCTGTGTCTCTGATTTACTGAGTGGTGATTATTAAATCACCACCGGATGGATGATAAACAACAGACATTGATTCTCCCCCAGTCCTGGAGGCTGGAAGTCTGAGATCCAGGTGTGGGCAGGGCTGGTTCCTCCTGAGGCCTCTCTCCTGGGCTTGGAGACGCCGTCTTCTCCCTGTGTCCTCACAGGGTCCTCCCTCTGTGTGTGTCTGTGTCCTCATCTCCTCTTCTTATGGGATGTCTCAGTCCATTTCAGGCTGCTATCACAGAATACCATAGACTGGGGGGTTATCAACCACAGACATTGATTCTCCCACAGTCCTGGAGGCTGGAGGTCTGAGATCCAGGTGTGGGCAGGGCTGGTTCCTCCTGAGGCCTCTCTCCTGGGCTTGGAGACGCCGTCTTCTCCCTGTGTCCTCACAGGCTCGTCCCTCTGTGTGTGTCTGTGTCCTCATCTCTTCTTACAGGGACTCCAGTCCTATTGGATGAGGCTCCACCCAAATGACCTCATTTTACCTGAATCACTTCTTTCAAACCCTGCCTATGCATACCGTCACATCCTGACATGAGGGACTGGGGGTATTCGGGGTGCAACATACGGGTTTTGAACTCAGCCCGAATCTGCAGCACGTTGATTTTTCTCCCACGGGCTGTTTTTTCTGCATGATATTCATTGATGTGCTTTTACCTTGTGTACGCCTTGTTTTACAGCTGGAGACTTGATCCTCCAGATCCCCACCGTTCTCTGTAAAAGGCGGCTCAGTGGCCCCGTCAAATACTTTCGACAACATTGGTCTGCGTCTTTTGGGTCTGCGGGAGTCAAAAGTACTCGACAAGTGACTTCATGGGTCTCTCTGCGCTTGTTTTTTAACAGGCCCTGCTCACTGCTTGCAAGCTGAAGGTGTTTGACTGGTTAAAAGATGAAGCACCCCAGAAGGCTCCAGATATTGCCAGCAAAGTGGATGCCTCTGCGTGTGGAACGGAGAGGCTTCTGGACGTCTGTGCTGCCATGGGGCTCCTGGAGAAGACAGAGCAAGGTGACAGGACCCAGCGGGTTTTGCTCTGAGGATCTTTACAGGTAGAAGTCACTGAGGGAAGGTGACCTGGAGCCCGGGCAGAGCGAGGAAGGAGGGCCAGACCTTCTATCCCTCTGCCCTCGGGAACGCTGCTTTTCCCAGAAGGGGGAGAAGCAGAGGGTGAATGAGAAAGGGGGAACAGTGGTGGCCTCGAGCACGCCGGAGAAGCGTGACGTCCTTATGGGCTGTAGTCTCAACGGGGCTGTATCAGTCCATGTTCTCCTGAGAAACAGAACCCAGTAGGGTGCACACAGACATTAATTTACTTGCTGATTGATGTTTATGGACAGATAAGGTGGGTGGATGGGTAGACAGATGATAAATGCATAGATACCTTGATATAGATTGACGATACAGAGATGATAGATACATAGATGATGGGAAGAATTGATAGATATATAAATGGATGGATGGATGGATGGATGGATGGATGGTAGGTGGATAGATGGATGGGAGGAAGGATGAATGGATGGACAGATGGATCGATCAATGGACGGATGGATGGATGGAAAGGTGGATCTATTGGTGGATCGGTGGATGGATTGGTGGATCAGTGGATGGGTGGATGGACGGATAGATGGATGGATAAATGAAAGGGTGGGTACATGGATGGATGGATCGATGAATCAGTGGATGGGTGCATAGATGGGTGGGTAAGTGGATGGATGGGTGGATGGATGAGTGGGTGAGTGGATGGGTGGGTGGATGGATAGATGGATGGATGTGTGGATGGATGGATGTGTGGATGGATGGATGTGTGGATGGATAGATGGATGGATGTGTGGATGGATGGATGTGTGGATGGATGGATGTGTGGATGGATGGGTGGGTGATTGGATGGCTGGTTGGATGGATTGATGGTTGGATGGTTGGTTGGTTGGTTGGATGGATGGATCGTTGGTTGGTTGGATGGATGGATGGATTGATGGATGGTTTTATGGATGGATTGTTGGATGGATGGATGGATGAATGCCTGGATGGACGGATGGATGGATGGATGCCTGGATGGATGGATGGATGGATGGATGGATGAATGCCTGGATAGATGGATGGATGGATGGATGGATGGATGGATGGATGGATGGATGGATGGATGGATGGACGGATGGATGGATGGATGGATGGATGGATGGATGGATGGATGGATGGATGAATGCCTGGATGGACGGATGGATGGATGGATGGATGGATGGATGAATGCCTGGATGGATGAATGCCTGGATGGATGAATGCCTGGATGGACGGATGGATGGATGAATGCCTGGATGGACGGATGGATGGATGGATGCCTGGATGGATGGATGGATGGATGGATGGATGGATGGATGGATGGATGGATGGATGGATTAGTGGATGGATGCATGGATGGATGGATGGATGGATGGATGGATGGATGGATGTGTGGATGGATGGATGGACGGATGGATGGATGGATGGATGGATGGATGTGTTGATGGCTGGATGGATGGATGGATGGGTGGATGGATGGATGGATGTGTGGATGGCTGGATGGATGGATGGATGGATGGATGGAGGGATGGATCGATGGATGGATGGATGGATGGATGGATGGATGTGTGGATGGATGGATGGATGGATGGATGGATGGATGGATGGATAGGTGTGTGGATGGATGGATAGGCGGATGGATGGATGGATGGATGGATGGATGGATGGATGGATGAGTGGATGGATGGATGGATGGATGGATGGATGGATGGATGTGTGGATGGATGGATGGACGGATGGATGGATGGATGGATTAGTGGATGGATGGATGGATGGATGGATGGATGGATGGATGGATGGATGTGTGAGTGGATGGATGAGTGGACATGTGGATGGGTGGGTGAATGGATGGATGAGTGGATGGATGGATGGATGGATGGATGGATGGATGGATGTGTGGATGGATGGATGGACGGATGGATGGATGGATGGATTAGTGGATGGATGGATGGATGGATGGATGGATGGATGGATGGATGGATGGATGGATGGATGGATGGATGGATGGATGGATGGATGGATGGATGGATGGATGTGTGGATGGATGGATGGACGGACGGATGGATGGATGTGTGGGTGGATGGATGAGTGGACATGTGGATGGGTGGGTGAATAGATGGATGAGTGGATGGATGGGTGCATGGCT
>JABBCR010000771.1:31162500-31355000 GCA_014849445.1 Cercopithecus mona
GGAAGGAGCGGGACAGGCTGCGTTAAATGAATGCACTGGTTTTTTTCTTTTTTTTTTTGCTTCAATGGAATCGACACTTGCTTATCTGAGACCGCCGTTCGCAAAGCGCCGCCTGCGTCCTCTCACCCCTCCTTCCCCTTTCCCCGCCCAGAACCTCTCTGAGGAGATGTTGTGGGGTCCGTGGGGCCTCTGCGGGTGGGGAGGGGGTCTCGGTCTGCAGGGCCGTACCAGACGGGCGTGGGGAGTCTGCTGTGGGCTCAGCCGGCCGCGGCCTCATTCCTCCTTGGCAACCTTCGTCCCTACGGCACTGAGCGCTGAGTCAGAGAGCGTGTGTGTGCTGCAGAGATGAACCCCAGGGAGCCGGGGGCTTTGTTCAGATGTCGGGGAGAGACAGAGACAGAGAGACAGAGGGAGACACAGAGAGAGAGAGAGACAGGCAGACAGACAGAGGGAGACAGAGACAGACAGACAGAGGGAGACAGAGACAGACAGACAGACAGAGGGAGACACAGAGAGAGAGACAGGCAGACAGACAGAGGGAGACAGAGACAGACAGGCAGAGATGGAGGCAAACAGAGACAGGGAGATAGAGGGAGACAGAAAGAGATAGAGGGAGATGGGAGACAGAGAGAGAGACAGTGAGGTAGGAAGACAGACACAGGGAGACAGAGACACATAGAGGGAGACAAAGACAGAGAGACAGAGGGAGACAGACAGACAGGCAGAGATGGAGGCAGACAGAGACAGGGAGATAGAGGGAGACAGAGACAGGGAGACTGAGAGAGATAGAAGGACAGAGATAGAGGGAGACGGGAGACAGAGAGAGAGACAGTGAGGTAGGAAGACAGACACAGGGAGACAGAGACACATAGAGGGAGACAAAGACAGAGAGACAGAGGGAGACAGACAGACAGGCAGAGATGGAGGCAAACAGAGACAGGGAGATAGAGGGAGACAGAAAGAGATAGAGGGAGATGGGAGACAGAGAGAGAGACAGTGAGGTAGGAAGACAGACACAGGGAGACAGAGACACATAGAGGGAGACAAAGACAGAGAGACAGAGGGAGACAGACAGACAGGCAGAGATGGAGGCAGACAGAGACAGGGAGATAGAGGGAGACAGAGACAGGGAGACTGAGAGAGATAGAAGGACAGAGATAGAGGGAGACGGGAGACAGAGAGAGAGACAGTGAGGTAGGAAGACAGAGACAGGGGGACAGAGACACAGATAGAGGGAGACAAAGACAGAGAGACAGAGGGAGACACACAGGGAGATGGGAGACCGAGAGAGATCGTGAGATAGGGAGACAGAGACACAGATAGAGGGAGACAGAGACGGAGGGAGACAGAAAGACAGAAACAGAGACAGAAGGAGACAGACACAGAAAGAGAGAAAGAGGAAGACAGAGACACACCGAGGGAGACAAAGAGAGAGAGAGAGACAGAGACCAAGGGAGACAGAGTCGGAGAGGGAGAAAAGCCAGTGGTGGAGAGAGAAGCCGAGAGGCGTGGCCGGGGGCCCCGAGCCGGCGTGAGCAGCTGGCCTGGGCATCGCAGAGGACACATCCCTGAGCCCCATCATTGCTGCCCACGCAGGGGAGGGCCGGGGAGCCCCCGCGGGATTTCGGGAGCCAGGATGGAGCGGGGCCGTCCCGCTGGGAGTCGGGCTCAGAAGCAGCCTCAGCAGGGTTTGCTTGCCCTGGCGGGGACAGGGGATGTCCGGGCGAACCCCAGAGGACGCAGCCGTGAGCCAGGATGGGCCTGGGCTCCTCTGGGACCCGGGGTAGGTGCCACCGGGGGGGACGTGGGGAAGCTCGGAGTGGCGCTTCTCCTGTGCACAGTGGAATTCTCCGAGGAGCCCCCTCTGCCACACGGCACCGGCGTGGTGAAGGCTGAGCCGGGGCACCTGCGGAGACGCTGCGGCTTCCCTCCCGGTTTTCTCCGGTGAGACGTTTGTGGGCCACCCGGAGCCTCCAGGGTGAAAAGCTTGATTGTGAAAAGCCTATTGGGAAACTCAGACGCGTGGAGTTCAGGCTGTGGTGCGGACCAAGTGATCCCAAGGAGACGGCCCACCACTTTGGGGTCCTCCGTCCCCAGCCAGCCCAGCCCCCACGGAGACAGGGGCGCCCAACACAGCTGTGGTGGGAAGCCTCCCCTGCAGCCCAGGCCTGGCTGAGCCCCCACGCCCTGGAGCCCTGCGCTCCTCCCCCCGGACCCCCGGGGAGAGGCTGGGCGAACCCTCGGCCCGTGCTCCCTGGTGCCCCTGAACCCCCCGCTGTGTTCCAGGACGCGTACTACCGGAGCCCGGAGACGCAACTGCGGTTCATGCAGGCCATGCACGGCGTGGCGAGGCTGACTGCGCGCCAGGTGGCCACGGCCTTCGATCTGTCCCGCTTCTCCTCCGCCTGCGACGTGGGAGGTGGGTAGCCCCCCCGGCCAGGGCTCTCCTTCCTTTCGTTGATGAAGCCGCGGGCATCTTCCCTGCTCAGGACACCTGCAAACTGGGCCAGGCTGAGTCCCAGATGGGGGGTGGATATTCCCACGTTCGAGGAAGCCCCCGGGGATGCCTTAACGTCCCCCGAGAGACTCTGGGGCCCTCTCTGTTGGCCGCGGAGCTGAGGCAGAGCACCTTGGAGCCGCTGGCTTCCCCTCAGCAAGTCTGATTATATCCTGACTCACTCTCCACCCCACCCCAGCCCTGGACAGTGGATGGAGCAGTAGACACGTTCCCAAGGGTGCTGGGGGATCAGGGCCCTGGGACGATTCTCACACCGTCAGCTTACATTTCCCCAACCTCGGAATGCCTCTCCTCCTTGTGGTCCAGAGTGGTTGCTGTAGCACCACCCATTGTGTCTATATCCCCATGGCAGGAAGGAGAAGGGAGGAGTACAGCGTACACCCCTGGGCTGGAAGGATTTCCTGGCAGGTCTGTGCCCCCACACGTGGCCCAAAGTAGCTGCTGTAGCACCGGCCATTATGTATACATCCTCACAGCAGGAAGGAGAAGGGAGGAGTACAGCGTACACCCCGGGGCTGGAAGGATTTCCCTGCAGGTCTGTGCCCCCACACGTGGCCCAGAGTGGCTGCTGTAGCACCAGCCATTGTGTCTATATCCCCATGGCAGGAAGGAGAAGGGAGGAGTACAGCCCCCACCTCTGGGCTGGAAGGATTTCCCTGCAGGTCTGTGCCCCCACACGTGGCCCAGAGTGGCTGCTGTAGCACCAGCCATTGTGTATACATCCCCACAGCAGGAAGGAGAAGGGAGGAGTACAGTGTACACCCCTGGGCTGGAAGGATTTCCCTGCAGGTCTGTGTCCCCACACATGGCCCAGAGTGGCTGCTGTAGCACCAGCCATTGTGCCCCCACACGTGGCCCAGAGTGGCTGCGGTAGCACCAGCCATTGTGCTTATATCCCCATGGCAGGAAGGAGAAGGGAGAAGTACAGCTCCTACCCCTGGGCTGGAAGGATTTCCCTGCAGGTCTGTGTCCCCACACGTGGCCCAAAGTAGCTGCTGTAGCACCGGCCATTGTGTATCCATCCCCACGGCAGGAAGGAGAAGGGAGGCGTACAGCCTATACCCCTGGGCTAGAAGGATTTCTTTGCAGGTCTGTGCCCCCACACGTGGCCCAGAGTGGCTGCTGTAGCACCAGCTATTATATCTATATCCCCACAGCACGAAGGAGAAGGGAGGAGTACAGTGTACACCCCTGGGCTGGAAGGATTTCCCTGCAGGTCAGTGCCGCCACACGTGGCCCAGAGTGGCTGCTGTAGCACCAGCCATTGTGCCTATATCCCCATGGCAGGAAGGAGAAGGGAGGAGTACAGCCCCCACCTCTGGGCTGGAAGGATTTCCCTGCAGGTCTGTGCCCCCACACGTGGCCCAGAGTGGCTGCTGTAGCACCGGCCATTGTGTCTATATCCCCACAGCAGGAAGGAGAAGGGAGGAGTACAGTGTACACCACTGGGCTGGAAGGATTTCCCTGCAGGTCTGTGCCCCCACACGTGGCCCAGAGTGGCTGCTGTAGCACCAGCCATTGTGCCTATATCCCCATGGCAGGAAGGAGAAGGGAGGAGTACAGCCCCCACCTCTGGGCTGGAAGGATTTCCCTGCAGGTCTGTGCCCCCACACGTGGCCCAGAGTGGCTGCTGTAGCACCGGCCATTGTGTATACATCCCCACAGCAGGAAGGAGAAGGGAGGAGTACAGTGTACACCCCTGGGCTGGAAGGATTTCCCTGCAGGTCTGTGCCCCCACACGTGGCCCAGAGTGGCTGCTGTTGCACCGACCATCGTGTATACATCCCCATGGCAGGAAGGAGAAGGGAGGAGTACAGCCTATACCCCTGGGCTAGAAGGATTTCTTTGCAGGTCTGTGCCCCCACACGTGGCCCAGAGTGGCTGCTGTAGCACCAGCTATTATATATATATCCCCACAGCACGAAGGAGAAGGGAGGAGTACAGTGTACACCTCTGGGCTGGAAGGATTTCCCTGCAGGTCAGTGCCCCCACACGTGGCCCAGAGTGGCTGCTGTAGCACCAGCCATTGTGTCTATATCCCCATGGCAGGAAGGAGAAGGGAGGAGTACAGCCCCCACCTCTGGGCTGGAAGGATTTCCCTGCAGGTCTGTGCCCCCACACGTGGCCCAGAGTGGCTGCTGTAGCACCAGCCATTGTGTCTATATCCCCACAGCAGGAAGGAGAAGGGAGGAGTACAGCCCCCACCTCTGGGCTGGAAGGATTTCCCTGCAGGTCTGTGCCCCCACACGTGGCCCAGAGTGGCTGCTGTTGCACCTACCATCGTGTGTACATCCCCATGGCAGGAAGGAGAAGGGAGGAGTACAGCCCCCACCTCTGGGCTGGAAGGATTTCCCTGCAGGTCTGTGCCCCCACACTCGCCTGCTTGCACAGTCTTGTCTGGGACCCCAGCGACCTCCCCACCGCCGGCTTTCCCTTCCAGCATGGGTCTCAGTGCCACGCCCTCGAACATGACTTCTGCCCCGGTTGAGCTCTGAGAGTCGTCAGGGTTCCGTAGGCACCAGGACGACCCGGCCGCAGAGCGTGCATCTGCTTCCCCGCAGGCTGCACAGGTGCGCTGGCCCGAGAGCTGGCCCGCGAGTACCCTGGCCTCCAGGTGACTGTGTTTGACCTCCCGGACGTCGTCGAGCTGGCCGTCCGCTTCCAGCCCGCCGGACCGCAGGCAGCGCAGATCCACTTCGCAGCAGGTGAGCCCTCCTGGCGTTCGCCCTGCCAACGTTTTCCAGGCTCCGTCATCCCTGTCCAGACAGAGTGCGTGGCTGTGTGTGTGCCCGTGTTTCTGCGCGGGCGTTTCCATGGTGGGTGTCTGTGCGCGTACACGACTGTGTGCTGTGCTTGTGTGTATCTGTCTGCATGTGTGTGTGGTACGCCCTGGAGCGTGTCTCTGCATGAGAACGTGTGTGTGCGTGTGTGTCTGCATCCGCACGTGTGTGTGTATGTCTCTGGTGTGTGGTTGCATATATTTTGTGAGCGTGTGTGTGTCTGTGTGGGTATGTGTGTGCATGTCTACGTGTCTGCCTCTGTGTGCATGTTGTGTGCCAATGGGTGTGTGTATATATGACTGCTGGGGTTGTGTGTGCATGTATGTGTCTGTGTGCGTGTTTGTGTGTCTGCATCAGTGTGCATGGTGTGTCTGTGGGTGTCTGTGTGCATATGTGACTGCTGTGCTTGTGTGTCTGTGTCTCTGTGTGTGGTATGTCCGGGTGTGTGTGTGCGTGAGACCGTCTCTGTGTGTCTGTGTCTGAGTGTGTGTGCACGTCTCTGTGGTGTGTGGTTGCATATGTTTCTGTGAGGGTGTGTGTGTGCACCTGTGTGGATATAGGTGTGCATGTCTGTGTGTGCGTCTGTGTGTGCCCGTCTGTGTCTGCATCTGTGTGCATGCTGTGTGCTGGTAGCTGTGTCTCCGTGTGCATGTGTCTGTGTGTGTGCATGTCTGCGTCTATGTGCATGGTGTATCTGTGAGTGTGTGCATATGTGACTGGTGTGCTTGTGTGTGTGTGTGTCTGTGTTTCTGTGTCTGTGCGTGAGACTGTGTGTGTCTGTGTCTGCGTGTGTGTGCACGTCTCTGTGGTGTGTGGTTGCGTATATGTTTCTGTGAGGGTGTGTGTGTGCACCCGTGTGGATATAGGTGTGCATGTCTGTGTGTGCGTCTGTGTGCCCGTCTGTGTCTGCATCTGTGTGCATGCTGTGTGCTGGTGGCTGTGTCTCCGTGTGCATGTGTGTGTGTGTGTGCATGTCTGTGTGTGTGTCTGCGTCTGTGTGCATGGTGTGTCTGTGGGTGTCTGTGTGCATATGTGACTGGTGTGCTTGTGTGTGTCTCTGTGTCTCTGTGTGTTTCTGTGTCTGTGTGTGGTATGTCCGTGTGTGTCTGTGCGAGACTGTCTCTGTGTGTGTGTCTGAGTGTGTGTGCACGTCTATGTGGTGTGTGGTTGCATATGTTTCTGTGAGGGTATGTGTGTGCGCCTGTGTGGATATAGGTGTGCATGTCTGTGTGTGCGTCTGTGTGCCCGTCTGTGTCTGCATCTGTGTGCATGCTGTGTGCTGGTGGCTGTGTCTCCGTGTGCGTGTGTGTGTGTGTGTGCATGGTGTGTCTGTGAGTGTGTGCATATGTGACTGGTGTGCTTGTGTGTGTCTCTGTGTCTCTGTGTGTTTCTGTCTGTGTGTGGTATGTCCGTGTGTGTCTGTGCGAGACTGTCTCTGTGTGTGTGTCTGAGTGTGTGTGCACGTCTATGTGGTGTGTGGTTGCATATGTTTCTGTGAGGGTATGTGTGTGCGCCTGTGTGGATATACGTGTGCATGTCTGTGTGTGTGTGTCTGTGTGCATGCTGTGTGTCTGTGTGTATATGTGACTGCTGTGCTTGTGTGTCTGTGTGTGCATGTCTGTGTGTAGTATGTCCTTTGTGCGTGAGACTGTCTCTCTGTATCTGTGTCCACGTGTGTGTGCATGTCTGTGGTGTGTGGTTGCATATGTTTCTGTCAGGGTGTGTGTGCGCGCCTGTGTGGATATACGTGTGCATGTCTGTGTGTGCGTCTGTGCATGCCGTGTGCCGGTGGGTGTCTGTGTCTCCGTGTGCATGTGTCTGTGTGGGAATATCTGTGTGTGTCTGCATCCATGTGCATGCTGTGTGCCGGTGGGTGTCTGTGTGCATATGTGACTGCTGTGGTTGTGTGTGTCTGTGTCTTCGTGTGCATATGGGTGTGCATGTCTGTGTGTCTCCGTCTGTGTGCATATGTGTCTGCTGTGCTTGTGTGCGTGTCAGTGTCTCTGTGTTTGTGTGTGTAGTATGTCCTTATGCGTGTGTCTGTGCGTGAGACTGTGTGTCTGTGTCCACGTGTGTGTGCACGTCTCTGCGGTGTGTATGTGTCTCTGACGCTATGTGTATGTGTCTGCGTGTCTGTGTGGGTATATGTGTGCATGTCTGTGTATGCATCTCTGTGTGCCCGTCTGTGTCTGCATCTGTGCTTGTACATTGGTGTGTGCATGTGTCTGTGTCTGCATGTGTGTCTGTGCGTGAGAATGTGTGTGTCTGCGTCTGCATCTGTGTGTGTGCAACTCTCTGTGGTGTGTGCTTGCATACGTGTCTGTGAGGGTATGTGTGTTTCTGTGCGTCTGTGTGGGTATATGTATGTGTGTCTGTGTGTACATGTCTGTGTGTGTGTCTGCATCTGTGTGTGTGCGTGTGCCTGTCGCTGTATCTGTGTCCGTGTGTCTGTGTACCCATCTGTGCATGTGTCTGCATCTGTGTGCGTGTGTGTGCCTGTCGCTGTGTCTGTGTGTGTGTGTCTGTGTGCCCATCTGTGCATATGTCTGCGTCTGTGTGTGTGTGTGCCTATCGCTGTGTCTGTGTGTCTGTGTGCCCATCTGTGCATGTGTCTGCGTCTGAGTGTGTCTATGTGGGCCTGTCAGTGTATCTCTGTATGTCCGTGCTCGTGTCTGTGTGTGCATGTCTTTCTGGTGTGTGCTTGCATGTATGCCTTTGTGTCTGCATGACTGTACGTCTGTGCATTTGGATGGGTGTATGTGTGCGTGCCAGTGTGTCTGCGTCCGTGGGTATGCCTGTGCATGTCTGTGCGTGGGTCCACACAGACACGAGAGCATCTCCAAACAGGTGGATGAGGCTGGGTGCGGTGGCTCATGCCTGTCATCCCAGCACTTTGGGAGGCCGAGGTGGGTGGAGCACCTGAGGTCAGGAGTTCAGGACCAGCCTGGCCAACATGGGGAAACCCCGTCTCTACTAATAATACAAAATTAGCCGGGCCTGGTGGCAGGTGCCTGTGGTCCCAGCTACTCGGGAGGCTGAGGCAGGAGAATCGCTTGAACCCAGGAGGGAGGTGGAGGTTGCAGTGAGCCAAGATCGCACCACTGCACTCCAGCCTGGGTGACAAGAGCGAAACTCCACCTCAAACAAACAGAAAACAATGATAATAATAATGATAAATAAAAATAAACAGGTGGGGCCGGGCACCGTGGCTCAAGCCTGTAATCCCAGCACTTTGGGAGGCCGAGATGGGTGGATCACAAGGCCGGGAGATCGAGACCGTCCTAGCTAAGATGGTGAAACACCATCTCTAAGAAAAATACAAAAAATTAGCCGGGCACGGTGGCACATGCCTGTAATCCCAGCTCCTCGGGAGGCTGAGACAGGATGAACCCGGGAGGCGGAGGTTGCAGTGAGCCAAGATCGCGCCACTGCACTCCAGCCTGGGCAACAGAGCACAACTCCATCTCAAAAAAAAAAAAAAAAAGGCCGGGCACAGTGGTTCACGGCTGTAATCCCAGCCCTTTGGGAAACCGAGGCAGGTGGATCACGAGGTCAGGAGATGGAGGAGTCCATCCTGGCTAATAGGGTGAAACCCCGTCTCTACTAAAAATACAAAAAAAACTAGCCAGGCGTGGTGGCGGACACCCGTAATCAAGGTTACAGTGAGCCGAGATCGCACCACTGCACTCCAGCCTGGGCAACAGAGCGAAACTCCACCTCCAAAAAAAAAAAAAGGAGACACCTGACATGCCGTAACTCAGCACCATCCCACAGCGGCCAGGCCTGCAGGCACAGGTGCTGGGGACCTCCATGCCCCTCCCCTGGAGGTTTTTGGATACTTTTTTTTTTTTTTTCTGAGACGGAGTCTCGCTCTGTCGCCCAGGCTGGAGGGCAGTGACCGGATCTCAGCTCACTGCAAGCTCTGCCTCCTGGGTTCACGCCATTCTCCTGCCTCAGCCTCCCAAGTAGCTGGGACCACAGGCGCCGCCACCTCGCCCGGCTCGTTTTTTATAATTTTGGTGGAGTCGGGGTTTCACCATGTTGGCCAGGCTGGTCTCGAACTCCTGATCTCAGGTGATCCACCTGCCTCGGCCTCCCAAAGTGCTGGGATTACACCCCACCCGGCCAGAAATGCTAAAGTTTAAAATCATGAGCCCTGAAAGAGCACCTTCTCCTCAGAGCTGGGGGAAAGCAGCTCAGACTTCCCACCACACACCCTCCCGCCCCTTCTTTCCCCTCATGCAATTCACAGCTTGCTTGCTTGCTTGGCTGTGGTTCATATTTGCCGGACACAGCAGGGTTAGCCATCAGTCAATACAAACGCTTCTGTGACCATCCGCAGGTGCACACCAGCACACAGTAGGTACGGGGTTTCCCGGGGTGACTGGAACAAACTACTGGGGGCCCCACAACTTCCAAAACCACAGGAATTTATCCTCTCCCAGTCCTGGAGGCCAGAAGTCTGAGATCAAGGCATCTCAGGGCTGGGAGGATCCTTCCTGCCTCTCCCAGCTCCTGGGGGCTCCCGGCGTCCCTGGGCTTATGGCCGCATCACTCATCTCTGTGTCCGTCTCCTCTTCTCTTAGGACACCTGTCATTCTGTTTAGAGCTCGGCTAATCCAGGGTGATCTCATCTCAAGATACTCAACTGAATGACACCCGCAGAGACCTTCTTTCTAAATGAGATTCTGTTCACAAGTCTATGGGTTAGGTCATGGACAGATCTTTTGAGGTCACCATCCCAACCCATTGCAACTGTGTCTGGTTCTTTCTGGAGGCTCTAGGGGAAGGTCCTTCCTGCCTCTCCCAGCTCCTGGGGGCTCCAGGCGTCCCTGGGCTTGTGGCCGCATCACTCCAGTCTCTGCCTCCGTCTCCACGTGGCCTCCTCCTCTGTGTCTGTGTCTCCTCTTCTGTCTCTTAGGACACCTGTCATTCTATTTAGAGCTCAGCTAATCCAGGGTGATCTCAAGATACTGAACTGAATGACACCTGCAGAGACCTTCTTTCTAAATGAGATTCTATTCACAAGTCTACGGGTTAGGACATGGACAGGTCTTTTGAGGTCACCACCCAACCCATTGCAACTGTGTTTGATTCTTTCTGGAGCCTCTAGGGGAGGCTCCTTCCTGCCTCTCCCAGCTCCTGGGGGCTCCAGGCGTCCCTGGGCTTGTGGCCGCATCACTCCAGTCTCTGCCTCCGTCTCCACGTGGCCTCCTCCCCTGTGTCTGTGTCTCCTCTTCTGTCTCTTAGGACACCTGTCATTCTGTTTAGAGCTCAGCTAATCCGCGGTGATCTCATCTCAAGATACTCAACTGAATGACACCCGCAGAGACCTTCTTTCTGAATGAGATTCTATTCACAAGTCTACGGGTTAGGACATGGACAGATCTTTTGAGGTCACCATCCCAACCCAGTGCAACTGTGTTTCGTTCTTTCTTGAGGCTCTAGGGGAGGCTCCTTCCTGCCTCTCCCAGCTCCTGGGGGCTCCAGGCGTCCCTGGGCTTGTGGCCGCATCACTCCAGTCTCTGCCTCCGTCTCCACGTGGCCTCCTCCTCTGTGTCTGTGTCTCCTCTCCGGTCTCTTAGGACACCTGTCATTCTGTTTAGAGCTCAGCTAATCCAGGGTGATCTCATCTCAAGATACTCAACTGAATGACACCCGCAGAGACCTTGTTTCTAAATGAGATTCTGTTCACAAGTCTATGGGTTAGGACATGGACAAATCTTTTGAGGTCACCATCCCAACCCATTGCAACTGTGTCTGGTTCTTTCTGGAGGCTCTAGGGGAGGCTCCTTCCTGCCTCTCCCAGCTCCTGGGGGCTCCAGGCATCCCTGGGCTTGTGGCCGCATCACTCCAGTCTCTGCCTCCGTCTCCACGTGGCCTCCTCCCCTGTGTCTGTGTCTCCTCTTCTGTCTCTTAGGACACCTGTCATTCTGTTTAGAGCTCAGCTAATCCGCGGTGATCTCATCTCAAGATACTGAACTGAATGACACCCGCAGAGACCTTCTTTCTAAATGAGATTCTGTTCACAAGTCTATGGGTTAGGACATGGACAGGTCTTTTGAGGTCACCATCCCAACCCATTGCAACTGTGTCTGGTTCTTTCTGGAGGCTCTAGGGGAGGCTCCTTCCTGCCTCTCCCAGCTCCTGGGGGCTCCAGGCGTCCCTGGGCTTGTGGCCACATCACTCCAGTTTCTGCCTCCATCTCCACGTGGCCTCCTCCTCTGTGTCTGGGTCTCCTCTTCTGTCACTTAGAACACCTGTCATTCTGTTTAGAGCTCAGCTAATCCGCGGTGCTCTCATCTCAAGATACTCAACTGAATGACACCCGCAGAGACCTTCTTTCTAAATGAGATTCGGTTCACAAGTCTACGGGTTAGGTCATGGACAGGTCTTTTAAGGGGACGCCATTCACCGCACTCCAGCAGACCGTCTTTTAATTTCAGCAATGATAGAGAGGCGTGCCGCTACGCGCACCCCCCTGCAGGCAACCCTTCCGGGGCACCTGAATCAGGATCGCCAGGGAAGGCCCCGCCGTTGCCCGCTCCCTAGCAGTGCGGCCCCGACGCTCCCTGGCCGACGGAGACACCCATTGGCGCTGACTCTGCCTGCCTCGCCCAGGTGGTGCCTCTGAATTTCGTTTTCCTCCCTGCCTTTTTTTTTTTTTTTTTGTCAGCCGGGCTGGAGAGCAGTGGCACGATCTCAGCTCACTGCAACCTCCGCCTCCCGGGTTCAAGCAATTCTCCTGCCTCAGCCTCCCGAGTAGCTGGGATTAAGGGGACGCCATTCACCGCACTCCAGCAGACCCTCTTTTAATTTCAGCAATGATAGAGGGGCGTGCCGCTACGCGCACCCCCCTGCAGGCAACCCTTCCGGGGCGCCTGAATCAGGATCGCCAGGGAAGGCCCCGCCGTTGCCCGCTCCCTAGCAGTGCGGCCCCGACGCTCCCTGGCCGACGGAGACACCCATTGGCGCTGACTCTGCCTGCCTCGCCCAGGTGGTGCCTCTGAATTTCCGTTTTTCCTCCCCTGCCTTTTTTTTTTTTTTTTTTTTTGTCAGCTGGGCTGGAGTGCACTGGCGTGATCTCAGCTCACTGCAACCTCCGCCTCCCGGGTTCAAGCAATTCTCCTGCCTCAGCCTCCCGAGTAGCTGGGATTACAGGCGCCCACTACCCCTGTCCAGCTAATTTGTATTTTTAGTAGAGCTACGGCTTCGCCATGCTGCTCAGGCTGGTCTCGAACTCCTGAGCTCAATCTGCCTACGTCAGGCTCCGAAACTGCTGAGATGACAGGTGTGAGCCACCGTGCCCAGCCTTTTCTCGGCCAGAGTCTAACGGCACGCCCGTGGCATCGCTAACCAGCTTCTCTGCTCAAGTCCCCATGGGGATATACTCATTCCTGCCCACACCCCTCTCTTCTCCATCCCTGATTTAGGATGCGGGTGGCCGTCCGAGGATCTGTCGGGGGAGGACTGCTTCTCCCCTACCTGACGGACGTGTCGCCTTTTGTCTTTAAACCAGGTGACTTTTTCAGGGACCCCCTCCCCAGCGCTGAGCTCTATGTCCTGTGCCGGATCCTGCCCAACTGGTCAGACGACAAAGTCCACAAGTTACTCAGCAAGGTCGCCGAGAGCTGCCAGCCAGGTGAGAGCCCGTCGTCACGTTCACTTTTTTTGTTAAGACGTAGTTTTCGGTTCAAGTTTTACAAGGAGGCCGGGCGCGGTGGCTCACACCTGTCATCCCAGCACTTTGGGAGGCTGAGGCAGGTGGATTACCTGAGGTCAGGAGTTCAAGACCCGCCTGGCCAACATGGTGAAACCCCGTCTCTACTAAAAATACAAAAATTAGGCCGGGCGCGGTGGCTCATGCCTGTAATCCCAGCACTTTGGGAGGCCGAGACGGGCGGATCACAAGGTCAGGAGATCGAGACCATCCTGGCTAACACGATGAAACCCCATCTCTACTAAAAAATACAAAAAAACTAGTCGGGCGAGGTGGCGGTCGCCTGTCATCCTAGCACTGTGGGAGGCCGCGGCGGGCAGATAACCTGAGGTCATGAGTTCAAGACCCGCCTGGCCAACTTGGTAAAACACCATCTCTCCTAAAAATACAAAAATTAGCCAGGCGCGGTGGCTCACGCCTGTCATCCCAGCACTTTGGGAGGCCGAGGCGGGCGGATCACCTGAGGTCAGGAGTTCGAGACCAGCCTGATCAACATGGTGAGACCCCGTCTCTACTAAAAATACAAAAATGGTCACGCCTGTAATCCCAGCTACTCGCGAGGCTGAGGCAGGAGAATCGCTTGAACCCGGGAGACGGAGGTAGCAGTGAGCTGAGATGGCACCACTGCACTCTAGCCTGGGTGACAGTGAGATTCTGTATCCAAAAAAAGTACTGGCTTATGTGATTTTTGGAGGTTGGCAAGTTCAGCGTTTCGGTGAGAGGCCCGACATTGTGGAGGATAAATCGCTGTATTTAAAGTTGGCCAATGTGGTCAGGTGCAGTGACTCACACCTATCATGCCCGCACTTAAGGAGGCCAAGGTGGGCAGATCACCTGAGATCGGGGTTTGAGGCCAGCCTGGCCAACATGGTGAAACCCGTCTCTACTAAAAATACAAAAATTAGGCAGGCACGGTGGCTCACACCTGTCATCCCAGCACTTTGGGAGGCCGAGCCAGGTGGATCACCTGAGGTCAGGAGTTCGAGACCAGCCTGGCCAATGTGATGAAACCCCATCTCTACTAAGAATACAAAAAGTAGCCAGGCATGGTGGCAGGTACCTGTCATCCCAGCTACTTGGGAGGCTGAGGCAGGAGGATCACTCGAGGTCAGGAGTTCAAGACCAGCCTGGTCAACATGGTGAAACCCGTCTCTACTAAAAATACAAAAATTAGGCAGGCGCGGTGGCTCACACCTGTAATCCCAGCACTTTGGGAGGCCGAGGCAGGCAGATAATTTGAGGTCAGAAGTTTGAGACCAGCCTGGCCAACATGCTGAAACATCGTCTCTAATAAAAATACAAAAAATAGCCAGGCGTGGTGGTGGGTGCCTGTAATCCCAGCTACTCCGGAGGCTGAGGCAGAAGAATCGCTTGAACCTGGAGGGTGGAGATTGCAGTGAGCCAAGATTGCACCACTACACTCTAGCCTGGGTGACAGTGAGATTCTGTACCAAAAAAAGTACTGGCTTATGTGATTTTTGGAGGTTGGCAAGTTCAGCGTTTCGGTGAGAGGCCCGCAACATTGTGGAGGATAAATCCGCTGTATTTAAAGTTGGCCAATGTGGTCAGGTGCAGTGACTCACACCTATCATGCCCGCACTTAAGGAGGCCAAGGTGGGCAGATCACCTGAGATCGGGGGTTTGAGGCCAGCCTGGCCAACATGGTGAAACCCCGTCTCTACTAAAAATACAAAAGGTAGCCAGGCGTGGTGGCAGGTGCCTGTAATCCCGGGTCCTTAGGAGGCTGAGGCAGGAGAATCGCTTGAACCCTGGAGAGGGAGGTTGCAGTGAGCCAAGATTGCACCACTACACTCTAGCCTGGGTGACAGAGTGAGACTCTGTCTCAAAAAAAGAACTGGCTTATGTGATTTTTGGAGGTTGGCAAGTTCAGCGTTTCGGTGAGAGGCCCGCGACATTGTGGAGGATAAATCCGCTGTATTTAAAGTTGGCCAATGTGGTCAGGTGCAGTGACTCACACATATCATGCCCGCACTTAAGGAGGCCAAGGTGGGCAGATCACCTGAGATCGGGGGTTTGAGGCCAGCCTGGCCAACATGGTGAAACCCCGTCTCTACTAAAAATAC
Organism: Cercopithecus mona; assembly: GCA_014849445.1. Taxonomy (NCBI): domain Eukaryota; kingdom Metazoa; phylum Chordata; class Mammalia; order Primates; family Cercopithecidae; genus Cercopithecus; species Cercopithecus mona. The sequence continues at coordinate 31,177,603 of JABBCR010000771.1, forward strand.
AAAAATTAGCCAGGCGTGGTGGCTCATGCCTGTAATCCTGGCACTTTGGGAGGCTGAGGCAGGAGGATCCCTTGAGGTCAGGAGTTCAAAACCAGCCTGGCCCACATGGTGAAACCCCGTCTCTACTAAAAATACAAAAAACTAGTCGGGCGAGGTGGCGGCGCCTGTGGTCCCAGCTACTCGGGAGGCTGAGGCAGGCGGATCACCGGAGGTCAGGAGTTCAAGACCCGCCTGGCCAATATGGTGAAAGTCCGACTCTACTAAAAATACAAAAATGAGGGCCGGGCGCGGTGGCTCACACCTGTCATCCCAGCACTTTGGGAGGCTGAGGCCGGTGGATCATTTGAGGTCAGGAGTTTGAGACCAGCCTGACCAACGTGGTGAAACCCCATCTCTACTAAAAGTACAAAAATTAGCCGGGCACGATAGCGGGCACCTGTCATCCCGGCTACTCGGGAGGCTGAGGCAGGTGGATTACCTGAGGTCAGGAGTTCAAGACCGCCTGGCCAACATGCTGAAACCCCGTCTCTACTAAAAATACAAAAATTAGCCGGGCACGATAGCGGGCACCTGTCATCCCGGCTACTCGGGAGGCTGAGGCAGGTGGATTACCTGAGGTCAGGAGTTCAAGACCCGCCTGGCCAACATGCTGAAACCCCGTCTCTACTAAAAATACTAAAAACTAGCCGTGCGAGTTGGAGGCGCCTGTAGTCCCTGATACTCGGGAGGCTGAGGCAGGTGGATCACCTGAGGTCAGGAGTTCGACACTAGCCTGGCCAACATGGTGAAACCCCTTCTCTACTAAAAATACAAAAATTAGGCCGGGCGCGGTGGCTCACACCTGTAATCCCAGCACTTTGGGAGGCTGAGGCAGGAGAACGGCGTAAACCCGGGAGGCGGAGCTTGCAGTGAGCCGAGACTGTGCCACTGCACTCCAGCCTGAGCGACAGAGCAAGACTCTGTCTCAAAAAAAAAACAACAAAAATTACCGGGTGTGGTGGCGGGCGCCTGTCATCCCAGCACTTTGGGAGGCTGAGGCAGGTGGATTACCTGAGGTCAGGAGTTCAAGACCCTGGCCAACATGGTGAAACCCGTCTCTACTAAAAATACAAAAATTAGGCAGGCGCGGTGGCTCACGCCTGTCATCCCAGCACTTTGGGAGGCCGAGGCAGGTGGATCACCTGAGGTCAGGAGTTCAAGACCCGCCTGGCCAACATGGTGAAACCCCGTCTCTACTAAAAATACAAAAATTAGGCCGGGCGCGGTGGCTCACACCTGTCATCCCAGCACTTTGGGAGGCTGAGGCAGGTGGATTACCTGAGGTCAGGAGTTCAAGACCCGCCTGGCCAACATGGTGAAACCCCGTCTCTACTAAAAATACAAAAATTAGGCCGGGCGCGGTGGCTCATGCCTGTAATCCCAGCACTTTGGGAGGCCGAGACGGGCGGATCACAAGGTCAGGAGATCGAGACCATCCTGGCTAACACGATGAAACCCCGTCTCTACTAAAAAATACAAAAAAACTAGTCGGGCGAGGTGGCGGCGCCTGTGGTCCCAGCTACTCGGGAGGCTGAGGCAGGAGAACGGCGTAAACCCGGGAGGCGGAGCTTGCAGTGAGCTGAGATCCGGTCACTGCACTCCAGCCTGAGCGACAGAGCAAGACTCTGTCTCAAAAAAAAAAAAACAACAAAAATTACCCGGGTGTGGTGGCGGGCGCCTGTCATCCCAGCACTTTGGGAGGCTGAGGCAGGCGGATCACCTGAGGTCAGGAGTTCAAGACCCGCCTGGCCAACATGCTGAAACCCCGTCTCTACTAAAACTACAAAAGGTAGCCAGGCGTGGTGGCAGGTGCCTGTAATCCCGGGTCCTTAGGAGGCTGAGGCAGGAGAATCGCTTGAACCCTGGAGGTGGAGATTGCAGTGAGCCAAGATTGCACCACTACACTCTAGCCTGGGTGACAGTGAGATTCTGTATCAAAAAAAGAACTGGCTTATGTGATTTTTGGAGGTTGGCAAGTTCAGCGTTTCGGTGAGAGGCCCGCGACATTGTGGAGGATAAATCCGCTGTATTTAAAGTTGGCCAATGTGGTCAGGTGCAGTGACTCACACATATCATGCCCGCACTTAAGGAGGCCAAGGTGGGCAGATCACCTGAGATCGGGGGTTTGAGGCCAGCCTGGCCAACATGGTGAAACCCCGTCTCTACTAAAAATACAAAAAATTAGCCGGGCACGATAGCGGGCACCTGTCATCCCGGCTACTCAGGAGGCTGAAGCAGGAGAATCGCTGGAACCTGGAGACGGAGGTTGCGGTGAGCCGAGACTGTGCCACTGCACTCCAGCCTGGGCAACAGAGCGAGACTCCATCTCAAAAAAAAAAAAAAAAAAAAAAGAAAATCCTAAAGAGAAAATATATTTACTATTATGAAGTTGAAGTGGCTCATCCTAAAGGTCTTCATTCTTGTTGTCTTCACACTGAGGAGGCTGCAGAGGAGGAGGAAGCCATGGGCTGCCATGGGTGGCCGAGGCAGAGGGAAATCCATGAGTGAGGGCAGTTTAGAGCCGTGTTGCTCAAGGCTCAGCTGGATCGAACCTGTGTGTTTATACACAGGCACAGGTGCGCGCACACACACACACACACACACACAGAGCACGCACCCTCTCGGCTCAAAGCCTTCATGTCAGGTTTCTCCCGTCCCCCCAGGCTGCTGGAACCCCAGGTTCCAGGGGTTCAGGCCAGGGCTGTGTATCGGATTTCCACAGTGGAAGGACACGGCCGTGAGGGAATCTGGTGGGCGCTCAGGCTCCCTCAGAGTTCAAGGTTGCTGCTGCTGCAGTGAGAATTCCTAGAATATTTGCAGAAAACACTTAATTACCTTAACAGAGCCGGCCAGGACTCCCCATAGGTTCAGCTGGTCAAGAGATTTCCATCCTTTTCTCTCTCTTTCTCCCTGTTTTTCTCTGCGTATCTATCTCTCTTTTTTGTGTGTGTGAGACAGAGTCTCGCTCTGTTGCCCAGGCTGGAGTGCAGGGGCACGATCTCGGCTCACTGCAAGCTCCACCTCCCGGGTTCCAGCGACCCTCCTGCCCCAGCCTCCCAAGTAGGCACGTGCCACCACGCCCGGCTAATTTTGCATTTTTAATAGAGACGGGGTTTCATCATGTTGGTCAGGCTGGTCTTGAACTCCCAACAGGTGATCAGCTAATTTTTTTTAAAACTTATTTTTGTGAGGCCAGGCGCCATGGCTCACACCTGTCATCCCAGCACTTTGGGAGGCCGAAGCCGGCAGGCTACGAGGTCAGGAGTTCGAGACCAGCCTGAGCAACAGGGTGAAACCCCACCTCTACTAAAAACACAAAAATTAGCCAGGCGTGGTGACGGGTGCCTATACTCCCAGCTACTCAGGAGGCTGAGGCAGGAGAATTGCTTGAACCCGGAAGGTGGAGGTTGCAATGAGCCGAGATCACGCCACTGCACTCCAGCCTGGGCGACAGAGCGAGTCTCAAAAAAAAATAACCAAAAAGTTTTCTGTGGAGATGGGAGTCTCTCTCTCACCCAGGCTGAAGGGCAATGGTGTCATCATAGTTCACTGCAGCCTTGACCGCCTGAGCTCAAGCAATCCTCCCTCCTTAGCCTCCCCAGTACCTGGGAATACAGGCATATATTACCATGCCCCGCTAGTTTTTAAAAATTTTTTTTGTAGAGATGGGATCTTGCTATGTTGCCCAGGCTACTCTCAAACTCCTGGGCTGAAGCCATCCTCCTGCCTTGGCCTCCCCAAATGCTGGAGTTAAAAGACGCTCGAGCCACTGCACCTGGCCCCTCTCTGTCTCTCTTTCTCCCCCTCTTCCTCTCTGTCTCCTCCTCTCTGTGACTTTTTATGTATCTCATCTATCATCTGTTTCTCCTCTCTCCTCCTTTCTCCCTTCCTTCCTTGTCTTCTGTCTCTTCCTCCCTCTCCTCACCCTGCCTCTGTCTCTTTTTATACTCCTATCATCATCCTTTTTTTTAAAAAAAAAAATCCTTTTTAAAAAATAAAATAGAGACCAGATCTCACTATGTTGCTCGAGTTGGTTTGAAATTCCTGGGCTCAAACCATCCTCCCACCTCAGCCTCTCAAAGTGCTGGGATTACAGGCGTGAGCCACTGCACCTGGACTTCTAACAGTGATCCGTCAGCTATCTGTCATCTGTCATTTATTATTATCTATCCATCCATCCATCTACCTACCGATCATCTACCATCTATTCATCTATCCATCCATCTCATCCATCTATCTATCCATTCATCTATCTGCCCATCATCTACCATCTATTCATCTATCCATCCATCTCAACCATGCATCCATCCATCCACCTACCCATCATCTACCATCTGTTCATCTATCCATCCATCTCATCCATCCATCTCATCCATCTATCCATCTATCCATCCATCTCATCCATGCATCCATCTATCTATCCATTCATCTATCTGCCCATCATCTACCATCTATTCATCTATCCATCCATCTCATCCATGCATCCATCTATCCATCCATTCATCTATCTGCCCATCATCTACCATCTGTTCACCCATCCATCCATCTCATCCATGCATCCATCTATCCATCTACCTACCGATCATCTACCATCTGTTCACCCAACCATACATCTCATCCATGCATTCATCTATCCATCCATCCGTTCACCCATCCATACATCTCATGCATGCATCAATCTATCAATTCATCTACCTACTTATCCATCATCTACCATCTATTTACCCATCCATCTCATCCGTGCATCCATTCATCTATCTGCCCATCATCTACCATCTGTTCACCCATCCATCCATCCCATCCATGCATCCATCTATCCATCCATCTACTCACCCATCATCTACCATCTATTCACCCATCCATCCACCTCATCCATCTATCTATCCATTCATCTACCATTTGTTCACCCATCCATCCATCTACCCTACCTACCCATCATCTACCATCTATTCACCCATCCATCTATCCATTCATCTACCTACCTACCCATCATCTACCATGTATTCACCCATCCATATATCTCATCCATGCATTCATCTATCCATCCATTCATCTATCCATCCATCCATCTACCCACCGATCATCTACCATCTATTCATCCATCTCATCCATCTATCTATCCATTCATCTATCTGCCCATCATCTACCATCTATTCATCTATCCATCCATCTCAACCATGCATCCATCCATCCACCTACCCATCATCTACCATCTGTTCATCTATCCATCCATCTCATCCATCCATCTCATCCATCTATCCATCTATCCATCCATCTCATCCATGCATCCATCTATCTATCCATTCATCTATCTGCCCATTATCTACCATCTATTCATCTATCCATCCATCTCATCCATGCATCCATCTATCCATCCATTCATCTACCTACCTGTCCATCATCTACCATCTATTCACCCATCCATTCTTCTCATTCACACCTCTACCTATCCATCCACCTGCCATCTACCATCTGTTCACCCATCCATACATCTCATCCATGCATTCATCTATCCATCCATCCGTTCACCCATCCATACATCTCATGCATGCATCAATCTATCAATTCATCTACCTACTTATCCATCATCTACCATCTATTTACCCATCCATCTCATCCGTGCATCCATCCATCTACCTACCCATCATCTACCATCTGTTCACCCATCCATCCATCCCATCCATGCATCCATCTATCCATCCATCTACTCACCCATCATCTACCATCTATTCACCCATCCATCCACCTCATCCATCTATCTATCCATTCATCTACCATTTGTTCACCCATCCATCCATCTACCCTACCTACCCATCATCTACCATCTATTCACCCATCCATCTATCCATTCATCTACCTACCTACCCATCATCTACCATGTATTCACCCATCCATATATCTCATCCATGCATCAGCCTAGCCATCATTTATTTATCCATCTATCCTTCTCATCCATGTATCCAACTATCCATCCATCCATCCATCCATCTACCCTACCTACCCATCATCTACCATCTGTTCATCCATCCATCCAGGAGAACCGGACCCGGCCCAGGTGATGCATCCATCTATCCACCCATTTTCGATCTAATCTCCTTCTCCCTGTCTGTCCGCCCTGCATCGTCTCTCACTCCCCTCCCCTCCCTGTGTAAGGGTTCTCGGCAGCCTCTGCTCACAGCTCTGAGCTCCCATTGCCCGCTGTGTCCCCCTGAAGGATCCCCGCCTGGCTGGCCAGGACTCCAGCTCTCTGCTCTCCCCCCCAGGGGCCGGCCTGCTGCTGGTGGAGACGCTCCTGGATGAGGAGAAGAGGGAGGCGCAGGGTGGCCTGATACAGTCGCTGAACATGCTGGTGCAGACCGAGGGCAGGGAGCGGAGCAGAGGCGAGTACCAGTGCTTGCTGGAGCTGCACGGCTTCCACCAGGTGCAGGTGGTGCACTTGGAGGGCGTCCTGGATGCCATGTTGGCCACCAGAGTGGCCCCCTGAAGCCCAGGCAGCGTGTTCATTATAGGGACGTCCTCCCCCAGGCTGCAGGTGGACCACCTGGTCCCCAAGTACATAGGACAGTCACATAGGAGCGTGCAGTCGTGGCTGAATAAAGAAAGCAAAAGTCTGTCCATGGCTCCTCTGTGAGAGTTCTTGATGAGGGAAGAGGCTGAATTTGGGGAGAAGGGGACAGAGGGTGCATTTGGGGAGGAGGAGATGGAGGCTGCATTTGGAGAGGAGGGGAAGGAGGCTGCATTCGGGGAGGAGGGGAAGGAGGTTGCATTTGGGGAGGAGGGGAAGGAGGTTGCATTCAGGGAGGAGGGGATGGAGGCTGCATTCGGGGAGGAGGGGAAGGAGGTTGCATTCAGGGAGGAGGGGATGGAGGCTGCATTAGGGGAGGAGGGGAAGGAGGATGCATTCAGGGAGGAGGGGATTGAGGCTGCATTCGGGGAGGAGGGGAAGGAGGCTGCATTCAGGGAGGAGGGGAAAGAGGCTGCATTCAGGGAGGAAGAGAAGGAGGTTGCATTTTTGGAGGAGATGGACGCTCCATTCAGGGAGGAGGGGAAGGAGGCTGCATTTGGGGAGGAGGGGATGGAGGCTGCATTTGGGGAAGCGGGGATGGAGGCTGCATTTGGGGAGGGGATGGAGGCTGCATTCGGGGAGGAGGGGATGGAGGCTGCATTCGGGGAGGAGGGGAAGGAGGCTGCATTCTGGGAGGAGGGGAAGGAGGCTGCATTTGGGGAGGAGGGGAAGGAGGCTGCATTCGGGGAGGAGGGGAAGGAGGCTGCATTCGGGGAGGAGGGGAAGGAGGCTGCATTCGGGGAGGAGGGGATGGAGGCTGCATTCGGGGAGGAGGGGATGGAGGCTGCATTCGGGGAGGAGGGGAAGGAGGCTGCATTCGGGGAGGAGGGGAAGGAGGCTGCATTCGGGGAGGAGGGGAAGGAGGCTGCATTCGGGGTGGGGGGTACAGTGGTTGCATTGGGGAGGAGGAGGGGAAGGAGGCTCCATTGGGGGAGGAGAAGGAGGTTGCATTTTTGGAGGAGGAGGAGGCTGCATCTGGGGAGGGGATGGAGGCTGCATTCGGGGAGGAGGGGAAGGAGGCTGCATTTGGGGAAGAGGGGAAGGAGGCTGCATTTGGGGAGGGATGGAGGCTGCATTCAGGCAGGAGGGCAAGGAGGCTCCATTCGGGGAGGAGGGGAAGGAGGCTGCTTTTGGTGAGGAGGGGAAGGAGGCTGCATTTGGGGAGGAGGGGAAGGAGGCTGCATTCGGGGAGGAGGAAGGAGGCTGCATTCAGGGAGGAGGAAGGAGGCTGCATTGGGAGGAGGGAAGGAGGTTGCATTGGGGAGGAGGAGGAAGGAGGCTCCATTGGGGAGGAGAAGGAGGTTGCATTTTGGAGGAGGAGGAGGCTGCATTCGGGGAGGAGGGGAAGGAGGCTGCATTTGGGGAAGCGGGGATGGAGGCTGCATTTGGGGACGCGGGGATGGAGGCTGCATTCGGGGAGGAGGGGAAGGAGGCTGCATTCGGGGAGGAGGGGATGGAGGCTGCATTTGGGGAAGCGGGGATGGAGGCTGCATTTGGGGAGGGGATGGAGGCTGCATTCGGGGAGGAGGAGAAGGAGGCTGCATTAGGGGAGGGGATGGAGGCTGCATTGGGAGAGGAGGGGAAGGAGGCTGCATTTGGGGAGGGGATGGAGGCTGCATTCGGGGAGGAGGGGAAGGAGGCTGCATTTGGGGAAGCGGGGATGGAGGCTGCATTCGGGGAGGAGGGGAAGGAGGCTCCATTCGGGGAGGAGGGGAAGGAGGCTGCATTTGGAGAGGAGGGGAAGGAGGCTGCATTTGGGGAGGGGATGGAGGCTGCATTCGGGGAGGAGGGGATGGAGGCTGCATTTGGGGAGGGGGGAAGGAGGCTGCATTCGGGGAGGAGGGGAAGGAGGCTCCATTGGGGGAGAAGGAGAAGGAGGTTGCATTTTTGGAGGACATGGAGGCTCCATTCAGGGAGGAGGGGATGGAGGCTGCATTCGGGGAGGAGAAGGAGGCTGCATTTGGGGAGGGGGGTACAGAGGCTGCATTTGGGGAGGAGGAGGGGAAGGAGGCTCCATTGGGGGAGGAAAGGAAGGAGGTTGCATTTTTGGAGGAGCTGGAGGCTGCATTCAGGGAGGAGGGTATGGAGGGACAGCAGGGAGGACCGTTCAGCCCGGCGGACGTCCTGGGAGCCAGCAGCCTTCCAGAGTAGCCAGTGGGGACTCCCGGGGAGGGTGGTAGGGACAGGGCTTTCTCACGGCTGCTACGAGGGTGCCGTCCACCAGGCAGGTTCTTGGTCCTTCTCCGCACCCCAGCCTGCGTCTTCCCACCTTCCCCACGATTTCCAGTGTGTCTCCTCTGTGGGAACACCGTCGCTGCCGCTCACCCCCGGACGCCCACAGCCCACGGAGTGGCAGTTCTCCGGGCAGCTGTCGTCTCTCCTGTCTTGGTGCAGAGACTGTCCCCAGCGGGACCTCCCCAGCCCCTCCCGCAGGGCTGAAATGCGTCTGTAAGACACCCCCTCCCCGAGTCCAGGCAGGCCAGACTCACACCTGCCCTGCGAGGCCCTCCTGGGCACACAGTCACTGCGGCTGTAGGGAGCCCGGCGAATCCACATTTCCCCCGTGCCCCACTCCCAGTTCCTGCTGCCGGGCTGTGTCCCGACCCTCAGACCTCAGTTGGCCCTCTGGTGCCCACGCAGCCCCCTTTCCTCCCTGACCCCTCGGGGAACAGCTGGGCCAACCTGGGGCTGGGCTGGGGCGGAGCCCCTCAAACCACAGCCTTGACCTCCGGGAGCACCGAGGTTCAGGCACGATCTGAAAAGCGGGGAGAACCGGAGCAGGCCCAGGTGATGTTTTCACGGCACAGGCACCCAGCTTTCCCGTTCCCGGGCTGGGTGTCCATCTGCGTTATATTTCAGCTGTTTTCCTTTTTTTTTTGAGACGGAGTCTCGCTCTGTCACCCAGGCTGGGGTGCAGTGGCCGGATCTCAGCTCACTGCAAGCTCCGCCTCCCGGGTTCACACCACTCTCCTGCCTCAGCCTCCCGAGTAGCTGGGACTACAGGCACCCGCCACCTCGCCCGGCTAATTTTTGTATTTTTTAGTAGAGATGGGGTTTCACCGTGTTAGCCAGGATGGTCTCGATCTCCTGACCTCGTGATCTGCCCGTCTCGGCCTCCCAAAGTGCTGGGATGACAGGCTTGAGCCACCGCGCCTGGCCTGTTTTCCTTTTTATGTGATGGAGTTTGGAGTTTCGCTCTTGCTGCCCAGACTGGAGTGCAATAGTGCGATCTCGGCTCACCGCACCCTCCACCTCCTGGGCGGCCTATTTCAAGGTGCCCGCTGGACAGGTGAGTGTGCTTTTCTGCAGTGGTCATGCGTGATCGCAACACCCAAGTCACAGGCTGCTGCACCCTTACCGTTGCCCGACATCACAAAAGAATGTGTAGGTTGCTTTGTGCTTTAAGAAAACAGCTGAAATAGGCTGGGCGCGGTGGCTCCATTGGGGGAGGAAAGGAAGGAGGTTGCATTTTTGGAGGACATGGAGGCTCCATTCAGGGAGGAGGGGATGGAGGCTGCATTCGGGGAGGAGAAGGAGGCTGCATTTGGGGAGGAGGAGGGGAAGGAGGCTCCATTGGGGGAGGAAAGGAAGGAGGTTGCATTTTTGGAGGACATGGAGGCTCCATTCAGGGAGGAGGGGATGGAGGCTGCATTCGGGGATGAGAAGGAGGCTGCATTTGGGGAGGAGGGGAAGGAGGCTCCATTGGGGGAGGAAAGGAAGGAGGTTGCATTTTTGGAGGAGCTGGAGGCTGCATTCAGGGAGGAGGGTATGGAGGGACAGCAGGGAGGACCGTTCAGCCCGGCGGACGTCCTGGGAGCCAGCAGCCTTCCAGAGTAGCCAGTGGGGACTCCCGGGGAGGGTGGTAGGGACAGGGCTTTCTCACGGCTGCTACGAGGGTGCCATCCACCAGGCAGGTTCTTGGTCCTTCTCCGCACCCCAGCCTGCGTCTTCCCACCTTCCCCACGACTTCCGGTGTGTCTCCTCTGTGGGAACACCGTCGCTGCCGCTCACCCCCGGACGCCCACAGCCCACGGAGTGGCAGTTCTCCGGGCAGCTGTCGTCTCTCCTGTCTTGGTGTAGAGACTGTCCCGAGCGGGACCTCCCCAGCCCCTCCTGCAGGGCTGAAATGCGTCTGTAAAACACCCCCTCCCCGAGTCCAGGCAGGCCAGACTCACACCTGCCCTGCGAGGCCCTCCTGGGCACACAGTCACTGCGGCTGTAGGGAGCCCGGTGAATCCACATTTCCCCCGTGCCCCACTCCCAGTTCCTGCTGCCGGGCTGTGTCCCGACCCTCAGACCTCAGTTGGCCCTCTGGTGCCCACGCAGCCCCCTTTCCTCCCTGACCCCTCGGGGAACAGCTGGGCCAACCTGGGGCTGGGCTGGGGCGGAGCCCCTCAAACCACAGCCTTGACCTCCGGGAGCACCGAGGTTCAGGCAGGATCTGAAAAGCGGGGAGAACCGGAGCAGGCCCAGGTGATGTTTTCACGGCACAGGCACCCAGCTTTCCCGTTCCCGGGCTAGGTGTCCATCTGCGTTATATTTCAGCTGTTTTCCTTTTTTTTTTGAGACGGAGTCTCGCTCTGTCACCCAGGCTGGGGTGCAGTGGCCGGATCTCAGCTCACTGCAAGCTCCGCCTCCCGGGTTTACGCCATTCTCCTGCCTCAGCCTCCCGAGTAGCTGGGACTACAGGCGCCCACCGCCTCGCCCGGCTAGTTTTTTGTATTTTTTAGTAGAGATGGGGTTTCACCGTGTTAGCCAGGATGGTCTCGATCTCCTGACCTCGTGATCTGCCCGTCTCAGCCTCCCAAAGTGCTGGGATGACAGGCTTGAGCCACCGCGCCTGGCCTGTTTTCCTTTTTATGTGATGGAGTTTGGAGTTTCGCTCTTGCTGCCCAGACTGGAGTGCAATAGTGCGATCTCGGCTCACCGCACCCTCCACCTCCTGGGCGGCCTATTTCAAGGTGCCCGCTGGACAGGTGAGTGTGCTTTTCTGCAGTGGTCATGCGTGATCGCAACACCCAAGTCACAGGCTGCTGCACCCTTACCGTTGCCCGACATCACAAAAGAATGTGTAGGTTGCTTTGTGCTTTAAGAAAACAGCTGAAATAGGCTGGGCGCGGTGGCTCACACCTGTCATCCCAGCACTGTGGGAGGCCGAGGCAGGTGGATCACCTGAGGTCAGGAATTTGAGACCAGCCTGGCCAACATGGTGAAACCCTGTCTCTACAGAAAATAAAAAAAATAAGCCGGGCGTGGTGGCGGGTGCCTGTAATCCCAGCTCCTGGCGGGGAGGCTGAGGCAGGAGAATCGCTTTAACCTGAGAAGCGGAGATTGCAGTGAGCCGAGATTGTGCCATTGTACTCCAGCCTGGGCAACGAGAGCGAAACTCCGTCTCAAAAAAAAGAAAACAAAAAGAAAGGAGAAAAAAGAAAACAGCTGAAATAGGCCGGGTGCGGTGGCTCACGCTTGTAATCCCAGCACTTTGGGAGGCCGAGGCGGATGGTCACCTGAGGTCAGAAATTTGAGACCAGCCTGGGCAATACGGTGAAACCCTCTCTCTACAGAAAATACAAAAATCAGTCGGGCGTGGTGGTGGGCGCCTGTCATCCCAGCTACTGGGGGGAGGCTGAGGCAGGAGAATCGCTTGAACCCAGTAGGCAGAGGTTGCGGTGAGCCGAGATCGCGCCACTGCCCTCCAGTCTGGGCGACAGAGCAGGACTCCGTCTTAAAAAAAAAAAAAAAAGGCCAGGCGCGGTGGCTCAAGCCTGTCATCCCAGCACTTTGGGAGGCCGAGACGGGCGGATCACGAGGTCAGGAGATCGAGACCATTCTGGCTAACACGGTGAAACCCCGTCTCTACTAAAAAATACAGAAAACTAGCCGGGCGAGGTGGCGGGCGCCTGTAGTCCCAGCTACTCGGGAGGCTGAGGCAGGAGAATGGCGTGAACCCGGGAGGTGGAGGTTGCAGTGAGCCGAGATCGCGCCACTGCACTCCAGCCTGGGCGACAGAGCGAGACTCCGTCTCAAAAAAAAAAAAAAGAAAAGAAAAAAAAGAAAACAAAACTGACGTCTATGTATTTTATGTAATATAAATTATGTGTTCTATAAATTCTGTAAATGATGTGTTCTATCCGTGTACAGGCACGTGTGTAGAGGTGTGTGTGTTCAGGTGTGTGTACGTACATACACACCCATCTGCGCGCACACACACAGATACGGTCATACGTGTCACTGAAGGACGCGGACCTGTTTTGAAAAATGCGTCCTTAGGCGATTCTCTGTGTGTGCACGTCACGGGGTGCACTCACACACACCGCCGTGGCACACACAGCCTGCTACTCACCTGGGCTGTGTGGCAGGACCCCGGGCTCCCGGCCTGCTACTCACCTGGGCTGTGTGGAGGGACCCCGGGCTCCCGGCCTGCTACTCACCTGGGCTGTGTGGAGGGACCCCGGGCTCCCGGCCTGCTACTCACCTGGGCTGTGTGGAGGGACCCCGGGCTCCCGGCCTGCTACTCACCTGGGCTGTGTGGAGGGACCCCGGGCTCCCGGCCTGCTACTCACCTGGGCTGTGTGGCGGGACCCCGGGCTCCCGGCCTGCTACTCACCTGGGCTGTGTGGAGGGACCCCGGGCTCCCGGCCTGCTACTCACCTGGGCTGTGTGGAGGGACCCCGGGCTCCCGGCCTGCTACTCACCTGGGCTGTGTGGAGGGACCCGGGCTCCGGCCTGCTACTCACCTGGGCTGTGTGGAGGGACCCCGGGCTCCCGGCCTGCTACTCACCTGGGCTGTGTGGAGGGACCCCGGGCTCCCGGCCTGCTACTCACCTGGGCTGTGTGGAGGGACCCCGGGCTCCCGGCCTGCTACTCACCTGGGCTGTGTGGAGGGACCCCGGGCTCCCGGCCTGCTACTCACCTGGGCTGTGTGGAGGGACCCCGGGCTCCTAGGTTACAAACCTGGGCTGTGTGGCAGGACCCCGGGCTCCCGGGCTACAAACCTGGACGGCAGGTGAGTGTGCCGAGTGCCGTAGGCTGCTAGAACACAACGGTAGGTGTCTGTATGTCTACAAATAAAGACACAGGAAAACTACAGTTCTACCATCTCCTGGGACTTCTGCTGTCTAGGAAGGCCGTTGTTGACTGAGGGAACGTTACCGGGCACACGTGACTGTGTATGATTCTGGACAGACTCCGTTTTTTTTTTCTTTTTTGAGACAGAATCTCGCTCTGTCGCCCAGGCTGGAGTGCAATGGCGCGATCTCGGCTCACTGCAACCTCTGCCTCCCGGGTTCAAGCGATTCTCCTGTCTCAGCCTCCCCACAGTAGCTGGGATTACAGGCGCCGCCACCTCGCCCGCCTAATGTTTGTATTTTTAGTACAGACCGTGTTTCACCGTGTTGGCCAGGCTGGTCTGGAACTGCTGACCTCAGGTGATCCGCCCGCCTCGGCCTCCCAAAGTGCTGGCATTGCAGGCGTGAGCCACCGCGCCTGGTCTAACTGCACTTTTCTTTTTTTTTTTTTACGATCACACGTGGTGTCTCCATGGCAGGCGTAGATGGACCAGGAAGAAAATTCGATTTTGATGATGAAAGGGGGAGTCCAGAGCAGTGGTGCGTGCCTGTGGCCCTCACTGCTTGGCAACCAGGAAGGATGAGGCTTCCAGGCCCCTCCATCACACTGGCCTCCGCGTGGGGACAGACGGGACGGCCGCCAGGAGATGCCACAGAGCCCAGCCCTGGAGAGCGGCCAGCCCTGGAGAGCGGCCAGCCCTTCGTCCCTCCTACTACCTCCTCCCTCCCTTCCCAAGTCAGCCTGACCCAGAGCTGTCCCTCCTTCCTCCCTTCCCAAGTCAGCCTGGCCCAGAGCTGTCCCTCCTTCCCTCCTTCCCAAGTCAGCCTGGCCCAGAGCTGTCCCTCCTTCCTCCTTCCCATGTCAGCCTGGCCCAGAGCTGTCCCTCCTTCCTCCCTTCCCAAGTCAGCCTGGCCCAGAGCTGTGCCACCTCCTGCGATTCCCATGTCAGACTGGCCCAGAGCTGTCCCCCTTCCTCCTTCCCATGTCAGCCTGGCCCAGAGCTGTCCCTCCTTCCTCCTTCCCATGTCAGCCTGGCCCAGAGCTGTCCCTCCTTCCTCCCTCCCCAAGTCAGCCTGGCCCAGAGCTGTCCCTCCTTCATTCCTTCCCATGTCAGCCTGACCCAGAGCTGTCCCTCCTTCCTCCCGTCCCAACTCAGCCTGGCCCAGAGCTGTCCCTCCTTCCCTCCTTCCCATGTCAGCCTGGCCCAGAGCTGTCCCTCCTTCCTCCTTCCCATGTCAGCCTGGCCCAGAGCTGTCCCTCCTTCCTCCCTTCCCATGTCAGCCTGGCCCAGAGCTGTCCCTCCTTCCTCCCTCCCATGTCAGCCTGGCCCAGAGCTGTCCCTCCTTCCCTCCTTCCCATGTCAGCCTGGCCCAGAGCTGTCCCTCCTTCCCAAGTCAGCCTGGCCCCCTCCTTCCTCCCTCCCATGTCAGCCTGGCCCAGAGCTGTCCCTCCTTCCCTCCTTCCCATGTCAGCCTGGGGAAAGCAGGCGAAGTCCCTGCCTGCAAGGTTTCCCCACGTACCTGCAGGACGCCGTCTCTCTTAAGGCACGAACCTGCAGCTTCCACAGAGGACGCCCACCACAGCTGCTCTCTGCTCCATCTCAGGTGGCCACTGGCCATCTTGAAGGCCACCTGCTTTGATGGCTTTCAAGCCTGAAGCTCCTTCCTCTCCAGCCCCTGCCACCGGGGGCGGGGAATGGGGACAGGATGGAGACAGGCAGGCCCAGCCCGCCAGTTGTAGGGGCTAGGGACAGAATCCCACCACTTGGGTGCCCAGGGAAGGCCCCATCCCGGATTGAAACGTTCGTGGGTCCGAGAAGGGCGTCCTCCAGGTGGAAGGAACCTGCAGGACACCCTCAGCAGAAGCCGGACACAGGGTCCCTGGGACTTGTTCCCTCTCTCTCTCCCTTCTGTGTCTGCTGGAACTTCTTTTTTTTTTTTTTTTTGAGACGGGGTCTCGCTCTGTCACCCAGGCTGCAGTGCAGTGGCCGGATCTCAGCTCACTGCAAGCTCCGCCTCCCGGGTTCCCGCCATTCTCCTGCCTCAGTCTCCCGAGTAGCTAGGACTACAGGCGCTCGCCACCTCGCCCGGCTAGTTTTTCGTATTTTTAGTAGAGACGGGGTTTCACCGTGTTAGCCAGGATGGTCTCGATCTCCTGACCTCGTGATCCGCCCGTCTTGGCCTCCCAAAGAGCTGGGATTACAGGCGTGAGCCACCGCGCCCAGCCTTTTTTTTTTTTTTGAGGCAGAGTCTCACTCTGTCACCGAGGATGGAGGGCAGTGGTGCGATCTTGGCTCAGTGCAAACTCCGCCTCCCGGGTTCAAGCCATTCTCCTGCCTCAGCCTCCCCAGTAGCTGGAATTACAGGCGCCCGCCACCACGCCCAGCTAATTTTTTTTGTATTTTCAGTAGAGACAGGGTTTCACCATGTTGGCCAGGCTGGTCTCGAGCTCCTGACCTCAGGCCTCTCAAAGTGCTGGGATGACAGGCGTGAACCACCACGCCCAGCCCGTCTTTTTTATTCATTGGAGTAACTGTGCAAAAGCAGCACCTCTGGACTCTGAGAGTCCGTGTGGCATGCACAGAACATCGCGAAGACTGCGATGATTTAAAACCCAGTGGGGTGACAAGGCTGGAATTCTGCGCAGGGCAGCCTGGCCGGCCGGGTTCACCCACTCCCTCCTCCTTCTCCACTCAGCGAGCGGCCGCACTGAGGGCGTGGTGCATACCAGGAGTGTCCGTCTGGCTCTAAAACACCCTCTGGATTTATTTGGGGCTGGGGTGGGGGAAGGAGGAGGACAACAGACCCTCAGGATGACGTTGACTACACAGCTCCTCCCCAGCTGCCGAGCTCAACGCCTTGTTCCAGGAAAGCTTTGCAGAGAGCCCTTTTCCAGGGTAAAGGTCTTAGGGGGCTCTTCTCAGGGGAGAGGTCTGGGGGGCCCTTGTGAAGGGGGAGAGGTCTGGGGGAGCCTTCGAGACGGAGATCTTGGGGAGTTCTCTTCCAGGGGCAGGTCTTGGGGGGCCTCTTTGGGGGGGGAAGGCTTTGGGGGACCCTCTTCATGGGGGAACTCTTGGGCAACCTCCAGAGGGGAGGCCCTGGAGGGCCCTCTTCAAGGGGAGTCTTCGGGGGGCCCTCTTCATGGGGGAAGTCTGGGGGCCTCCTTCAGAGGGCAGGTATCGGGGGGACCCCTTTGGGGAGGCCTTTTGAGGAGCCCTTTTCAGGGCAGTGGCCCTGGGAGTCCCTTTTCAGGGAGGAGGTCTTGGGGAACCCTCTTCAGAGGGAAGGTCTTTTGGGGGTCCTCTTCTGGGCAAAGGGGTCTGTCAGGCCCCCTCATCCTGCAGCCTCATCAGCTGCCTGTGAGGCTGGTCCACACTTCTTACGGGCAGAGCCTCGGAAATGACTAATTACAGAACAGCTGCTGGGGCCCCACCCAACACAGAGCCTGGCACCCCACCCCACCCCGCGAAAAGCCCACCTCAGCCCTGCTCTGATTCCTTCCCGGCACTTTGGGAGGCCGAGGCGGGCTGATCGCATGAGGTCAGGAGTTCGAGACCAGCCTGCTGCTTGGGCCCGGCACCCAGGATGTGCTTGGCAAATGCTTCTGGAACGGATGGATGACACCCCGTCCCTATTAAAAATACAAGAATGAGGCGCGGTGGCACGCACCTGTGCAATCCCAGCTACTCGGGACGCTGAGGCAGAAGAAATGCTTGAACCTGGGAGGTGGGGCTTGCAGTGAGCCGAGATCGCGCCACTGCACTCCAGCTTGGGCGACAGACCAAGACTCTGTCTCCATACACACACACACACACAAAACCCACCTCTACTTGTGTACGAACCCACCACTTCTCTGACCCCAGGGAGCTTTCAGACGCAGATTTCCATGACAGCACCCGCTGGTCAGGCAGCAGTGATCTCTGAAGGCACGCGGGTAATTTTATCAGACGCCGGCAGATAAGGCGTCCTCGTGGCCGAGTGCCTGGCAGGCGGATCGGGGCTCACTCCTCTCTACTCAGTCCTTGGAGGGGGAGGGCGGTGAGAGACACAAGCTCTACTCCCACTACCCAGCAGCTGTTCTCTCCCTCACTTCCAACTCCCGGCTGTGAGGCTCACCTCACCCTCCTTTCCCAGGGAGGCCATGTCCCCGGGTTCCGGGGCAGGTGGGCCCAAAGGCCTTCCAGGTCATGCCCTAGTCAGGCATGGCGACTGTGTTGTTCCCTCCCAGATACGAGGGGCAAAGGAGTTCGCGTCCAGGGCTAAGTCCCACATGCAGCACTCTGTACGGAAAAACAGCCCCAGTTAGCAATTCATGCATGCAGCCATCCATCCATCCTTCCATCCATCCATCATCCATCCATCCATCCATCCATCCATCCATCATCCATCCATCCATCCTTCCATCCATCATCTATTCATCCATCCATCCATCCATCCATCCTTCCATCCATCCATCATCTATTCATCCTTCCATCCATCCATCCATCATCCATTCATTCCAGAATTTGCCGAGTGAGCACATCCATCTATCCGTGCATCTATCCACCCACCCATTCATTATCCATCCACCCACCCACCCACCCATTCATTATGCATCCTTCCATCCATCCATCATCCATCCATCCATCCATTCATCCATCCATCATCCATTCATTCCAGAATTTGCCGAGTGAGCACATCCATCCGTCCACCCACCTACCTATTCATTATCCATCCACCCATCCATTCATTCCAGAATCATCTGCCAAACAAGCACATCCATCTGTCCATCCATCCACTCACCCACCCACCCATTATCCATCCATCCATTATCCATCCATTATCTATCCGTCCATCATTGATCCATCCATCATCCATCCATCCATCCATTCATCCATCCATCATCCATTCATTCCAGAATTTGCCGAGTGAGCACATCCATCTATCCGTGCATCTATCCACCCACCCATTCATTATCCATCCATCCATTATCCATCCATCATCCATCCATTATCCATGCATCCATCCGTTATCCATCCATCATCCATCCACCCATTATCCATCCATTATCCATCCATCATCCATTATCCATCCATCCATCCTCCGTTCATTATCCATCCATTCATTATTCATCCATCCTTCCATCCATCCATTATCCATCCATCCATCCATCAATCCATCCATCCATCATCCATCCATCATCCGCTCATTATCCATGCATCCATCCGTTATCCATCCATCATCCATCCATCATCCATTATCCATCACCCATCCATTCATCCATTATCCATCCTTCCATCCATCCATTATCCATCCATCCATCCATCCATCCATCCATCCATCATCCATCCATCCATTCCAGCATTTGCCGATCGAGCAATCCATCCGTCCACCCACCTACCTATTCATTATCCATCCACCCATCCATTCATTCCAGAATCATCTGCCAAACAAGCACATCCATCTGTCCATCCATCCACTCACCCACCCACCCATTATCCATCCATCCATTATCCATCCATTATCTATCCGTCCATCATTGATCCATCCATATCCATCCATCATCCATTATCCATCACCCATCCATTCATCCATTATCCATCCATTCATCCTCCGTTCATTATCCATCCATTCATTATTCATCCATGCATCCATTATCCATCCATCATCCGCTCATTATCCATGCATCCATCCGTTATCCATCCATCATCCATCCACCCATTATCCATCCATTATCCATCCATCATCCATTATCCATCCATCCATCCTCCGTTCATTATCCATCCATTCATTATTCATCCATCCATCCATTATCCATCCACTATCCATCACCCGTCCATCATCCATCCATGCATCCATTATCCATCCATCATCCGCTCATTATCCATGCATCCATCCGTTATCCATCCATCATCCATCCATCATCCATTATCCATCACCCATCCATTCATCCATTATCCATCCATCCATCCTCCGTTCATTATCCATCCATTCATTATTCATCTATCCATTCATTATCCATCCACTATCCATCCATCACCCGTCCATCATCCATCCATGCATCCATTATCCATCCATCATCCGTTCATTATCCATGCATCCATCCGTTATCCATCCATTATCCATCCATCATCCATCCATGCATCCATTATCCATCCATCATGCATTCATTATCCATGCATCCATCCGTTATCCATCCACCCATCATCCATCCATCCATTATCCATCATCTGTTCATTATCCATCCATCCATTATCCATCCCTCCATTATCCATCATGCATCCATCCATCCATCACCCATCTATCCATTCATTATCCATCCATCCATTCATTATCCATTCATCCATCCATCCATTATCCATCCATCCATCCATTCCAGAAGCATTTGCCAAGCACATCCTGTGTGCCAGGCCCAAGCAGGCAGGCATCCTCCTGGCTCGGAGAGGAGCCTGAGCAGAGCCCACAGACAGCACCACCCTGCTGGCGGGTCACCAAGCCACCAAGCCAGTGCAGGCTGAGGGCCGAGCACACAGAGCGCCATCTCAGTGTCTGGACATGGTTAGCCGTCCCCACCAGCATGGAAGGAACCTTCTTCTCTCCCCTAAGACAGGCTTTGCTGACTTGGAAAGGGAACGCCGTGTTCCAGGGCCCAGGCCTGGAACCCCAGCCAGAGCAGATGTGAACCAGCCTCATCTGGAAATAGCAGCTCCAGTCCCGGCTCGCTGGCACTGAAAACCAGCACCAGGGCCCCGTCCTGTGCAGCCTCGCTGAGGCTGGGAAACGAACACAGGCCTGTGGGGCGCGGCGCCCCAGCAAACTCCCCACCCCTGCCCAGCACCCACAGTGCTCCTGGCCTCCTGCAGGGAGCCTGGCTTGGTCCTGGGTCCTCAGAGGACACTGTCCACCGCCGGTGCCCTAGCAGAGCCTCAGGAACGTGCTTGGTCTCCACGCCCTCCCCACAGCAAGGGCCCAAGGTTAGACCTACCCATGCTTCAGTGACTTCTGAGCCACCCGTCCCGCTGCCCAGCAGCCGCTCCAGCCTCCAGAGCCGGCCCCAACCTCCAGCCCCAGCCTCAGCCGCCGTCCCTAGAGGTCAGGAAAAGCCTGAGGCAGGGCTCACAGCTGCACCCAGGAGTCACCCAGGGTGAGTCCGCTCTCCAGGGCGAGCGGGTCGTTCCTGTCCACCCACAGCCAGGGACCGTACCTCCTCACTACACAAGGGAGATAAAGGAAAAACAAGAGCGAGAAAGCACAGGGAGAGAAAAGAAAGGAAGGGACAAGGAAACGGAAAGAAGAGGAAGGAAAAGAAGGGAGGAAAGGAAGGAAGGAGGGAGAGCGGGAGGAGAGGAAAAAAGAGGGAAAGAAAGGAAGAGATGGGGAAAGGCAGGAAATGAAATGAAGCGAGAGAGGGAAAGAAAAAAAAGGAAGGAAAGATGGGAGGGATGGGAGAAAGGGAGGAAAAGGGCAAAGGAGGAGGCGGGGAGACAGGAAAGAAGGAAATGGGGAGGGAGAAGAGAAGAAAAAGGAAAAAGAGGGAGGGAGGAAAGAAAAACAGGCAGGAAACAAGAAAAAAGAAAGGGAGGCTGGGCGCAGTGGCGCACGACTGTAATCCAGCACTTTGGGAGGCCGAGGCGGGTGGATCACCTGAGGTCAGGAGTTCGAGACCAGCCTGGCCAACATGGTGAAACCTTGTCTCTCCTAAAAATAAAAATAAAATAGCCGGGCATGGTGGCACCAGCCTGTAATCCCAGCTAGTTTGGAGGTGGAGGCAGAAGAATCTCTTGAACCCTGGAGGCGGAGGTTGCAGTGAGCTGAGATCACGCCACTGCACTCCAGCCTGGGTGACAGAGCGAGGCTCCATCTGAAAAAAAAAAAAAAAAAAGGAAAACGAGGAGAAAGGGAGAAACAGAGAGAAAGAAAAGACCGAGACAGGAAAGAATAAAATAAAGGAAAAACAAAAAGGGAGGGAGAAAGAGAGGGAGGAAAGACGAGAAAAGAACGGAAAAGACACAACCAGGCACAGTGACTCACGCCTGTCAGACTCCCGGCACTTTAGGAAGCCGATGTGGGCGGATCCCCTGAAGTCGGGAGTTCGAGACCAGCCTGGCCAACGTGGTGATACCCTGTCTCTACTAAAAATATAAAATTAGCCGTGCGTGGTGGCGGGTGCCTGTAATTCCAGCTACTCGGGAGGCTGAGGCAGGAGAATCCCTTGAACCCGGGAGGCGGAGGTTGCAGTCCAGCCTGGACAACAAGAGCGAAACTGTGTCTCAAAAATAAATACATAAAACAAAACAGAAAAGAGAGGGGAGAGAAAGAGAAGAGAGGGAGGGAGACAGGAAAGAAAGGAAAAGGGAGGGAAGGAGGAAAAGGGAGAAAAAGGAGGAAGGGAAGGAAAGAGAAAAACGAAGGGAAGGAAAGAGAAAAAGGAGGAAGGGAAGAGAAAAAGGAGGAAGGGAAGGAAAGAGGAAAAGGAGGAAGGGAAGGAAAGAGAAAAAGGAAGAAGGAAAGAGAAAAAGGAGGAAGGGAAGGAAAGAGGAAAAGGAGGAAGGGAAGGAAAGAGAAAAAGGAAGAAGGAAAGAGAAAAAGGAGGAAGGGAAGGAAAGAGGAAAAGGAGGAAGGGAAGAGAAAAAGGAGGAAGGGAAGGAAAGAGGAAAAGGAAGAAGGAAAGAGAAAAAGGAGGAAGGGAAGGAAAGAAAAAGGAGGAAGGGAAGGAAAGAGGAAAAGGAAGAAGGGAAGGAAAGAGGAAAAGGGGAGAAGGAAAAAGGGAGAAAACCATAAGAGGGAGGGAGGAAAGAAAAAACAGAGGAAGGGCGGAGGAAGAAAAGAAGAGGAGGAGGCAGGAGAAAAAAGAAAAAGAGGGAAGAAAGGGAGCAAGAAAGGATGGAGAGAGGGAGACAGAAATGAAGGAAAAAGGCAGGGCGGGAAAGGAAGGGAGAGGCGGAAAGAGAAAAGGAAGGAAGGAAGAGAAAAGGGAAGGAAAGAGGAAAAGGAGGAAGGGAAGGAAAGAGAAAAAGGAGGAAGGGAAGAGAAAAAGGAGGAAGGAAAGAGAAAAAGAAGGAAGGGAAGGAAAGAGGAAAAGGAAGAAGGAAAGAGACAAAGGAGGAAGGGAAGGAAAGAGAAAAAGGAAGAAGGGAAGGAAAGAGGAAAAGGGGAAAAGGAAAAAGGGAGAAAACCATAAGAGGGAGGGAGGAAAGAAAAAACAGAGGAAGGGCGGAGGAAGAAAAGAAGAGGAGGAGGGAGGAGAAAAAAGAAAAAGAGGGACGAAAGGGAGCAAGAAAGGATGGAGAGAGGGAGACAGAAATGAAGGAAAAAGGCAGGGCGGGAAAGGAAGGGAGAGGCGGAAAGAGGCAGAAAAAGGAGGGAGGCGGGAAAGCAGCAAAACCCAAAGGCAAGCGGGGAAGGAGGGAGACGGGGGGCCAAGGGCGGGCGGGAGAGCCGGGAAGGGAGAGGAGGAGGAGGAGGAAGCAGAAAAGGCGGGAGGGAGGGAGGAAGGGCGGACAGGGAGGCCGGCAAGGGGGACCCCGGCCGCAGCCCCCCAAACCGACGGACACTGGCAGATCCGGGAGCCCAGGGCGGGTGGGCGCGGCCCAGGGACCTCCCCCCACCCAGGACGGGCGCGGAGGGCACCGCGGGGTCAGAGGTCGGAGGCCCAGGGACCCGCCCCCACCCAGGAGTGGCGCGGAGGGCGGCGCGGGGTCAGAGGTCGGAGGCCCAGGGACCCCCCACCCAGGAGGGGCGCGGCGGGCGGCGCGGGGTCAGCGGGCGGAGGGCCCGGGACCTCCCCCCACCCCGGCGGGGCGCGGAGGGCGGCGCGGGGTCAGAGGTCGGAGGCCCAGGGACCTCCCCCCACCCAGGACGGGCGCGGAGGGCACCATGGGGTCAGAGGTCGGAGGCCCAGGGACCCGCCCCCACCCAGGAGGGGCGCGGCGGGCGGCGCGGGGTCAGAGGTCGGAGGCCCAGGGACCTCCCCCCACCCAGGAGGGGCGCGGAGGGCGGCGCGGGGTCAGAGGTCGGAGGCCCAGGGACCTCCCCCCACCCAGGACGGGCGCGGAGGGCGGCGCGGGGTCAGAGGTCGGAGGCCCAGGGACCCGCCCCCACCCAGGACGGGCGCGGAGGGCACCGCGGGGTCAGAGGTCGGAGGCCCAGAGACCCGCCCCCACCCAGGACGGGCGCGGAGGGCGCGGGGTCAGAGGTCGGAGGCCCAGGGACCCCCCACCCAGGAGTGGCGCGGAGGGCGCGGGGTCAGAGGTCGGAGGCCCAGGGACCTCCCCCCACCCAGGACGGGCGCGGAGGGCGGCGCGGGGTCAGAGGTCGGAGGCCCAGGGACCTTCCCCCACCCAGGACGGGCGCGGAGGGCACCGCGGGGTCAGAGGTCGGAGGCCCAGGGACCTCCCCCCACCCAGGACGGGCGCGGAGGGCCCCGCGGGGTCAGAGGTCCGAGGCCCAGGGACCTCCCCCCACCCAGGACGGGCGCGGCGGGCGGCGCGGGGTCAGAGGTCGGAGGCCCAGGGACCTCCCCCCACCCAGGACGGGCGCGGGGGCGGCGCGGGGTCAGAGGTCGGAGGCCCAGGGACCCGCCCCCACCCAGGACGGGCGCGGAGGGCGGCGCGGGGTCAGAGGTCGGAGGCCCAGGGACCTCCCCCCACCCAGGACGGGCGCGGCGGGCGGCGCGGGGTCAGAGGTCGGAGGCCCAGGGACCCGCCCCCACCCAGGACGGGCGCGGAGGGCCCCGCGGGGTCAGAGGTCGGAGGCCCAGGGACCGCCCCCCACCCAGGACGGGCGCGGAGGGCGGCGCAGGGTCAGAGGTCGGAGGCCCAGGGACCTCCCCCACCCAGGACGCGCGCGGAGGGCCCCGCGTGGTCAGAGGTCGGAGGCCCAGCGACCTACCCCCACCCAGGACGGGCGCGGAGGGCACCGCGGGGTCAGAGGTCGGAGGCCCAGGGACCTCCCCCCACCCAGGACGGGCGCGGAGGGCACCAGGGGTCAGAGGTCGGAGGCCAGGGACCTCCCCCCACCCAGGACGGGCGCGGAGGGCACCGCGGGGTCAGAGGTCGGAGGCCCAGGGACCTCCCCCCACCCAGGACGGGCGCGGAGGGCGCCGCGGGGTCAGAGGTCGGAGGCCCAGGGACCTCCCCCCACCCAGGACGGGCGCGGAGGGCCCCGCGGGGTCAGAGGTCGGAGGCCCAGGGACCCGCCCCCACCCAGGACGGGCGCGGCGGGCGGCGCGGGGTCAGAGGTCGGAGGCCGAGGGACCCCCCCCCCACCCAGGACGGGCGCGGAGGGCACCGCGGGGTCAGAGGTCGGAGGCCCAGAGACCCGCCCCCACCCAGGACGGGCGCGGAGGGCGGCGCGGGGTCAGAGGTCGGAGGCCCAGGGACCCGCCCCCACCCAGGACGGGCGCGGAGGGCGGCGCGGGGTCAGAGGTCGGAGGCCCAGGGACCTCCCCCCACCCAGGACGGGCGCGGAGGGCACCGCGGGGTCAGAGGTCGGAGGCCCAGGGACCTCCCCCCACCCAGGACGGGCGCGGAGGGCACCGCGGGGTCAGAGGTCGGAGGCCCAGGGACCCGCCCACACCCAGCCCGAGCGTGCAGGGCACGGCGGGGTCAGAGGTCGGAGGCCCAGGGACCCCCCAGCCGGAGCGCGGAGGGCACCGCGGGGTCAGAGGTCGGAGGCCCAGGGACCCCCAGCCGGAGCGCAGAGGGCACCGCGGGGTCAGAGGTCAGAGGCCCAGGGACCCCCCCCCCCCACCCAGGACGGGCGCGGAGGGCGGCGCGGGGTCCCCAGGTACATTCCGGCAGGAAACGGGGTCTCCCGAAGTGGGACCCGGGAGAGTGTGACGGGGTCGGAGCCGCCTGGAGGTCAAAGGTCAAGGGTCGGGGGTCGGGGCACCACGTGTTGCGCATCCCGGCCGGGTCGCCGCGGCCTCTGGGAGAAAGCGGGCGGCGCTCTCGGAGCGACCCGGGTACCAGGGTGGACTCCTGACTCCGCAGCCACCCGCCAGCCCGCTCGGGTACCGGCAGCGGCGTGACCTTCACAAGGTCAAGGCTGCAGCGGACACCCCCACGCTGCCCCTACGGCGCATGGGCGGAGCCTGACTCCCGGCATACCTCGGGGTGCGGGGCGGGGCGTCTCCGGGGAGCGCAGCCAATGGGCGCGGTGCGCTGGTGAAGGGGGCGGGGCGCGGCGGGGTTCCCGGCAGTCCTCGGGGGCGCGGCACGCAGGCGGGGGTGGGTCGTGGCCGGGCGGCGCAGCCAATGGGCGCGGCGCGAGGGGGCGTGGGGGCGGGGAATGGGCGTGGCGTCGGCGCCTTTGCGGCTGCGCGGTGGCCGCTCCGTCCTTTCGGTCCCGGCGGTGGCAGGGCTGAGCCAGCGACGCCCTCCATTCACTCTCCGCGCCCGCTCTCCGGCTGTCCGCCCGTTCCGCTGCCCGCCCCGCCACCATGACGGAACAGGCCATCTCCTTCGCCAAGGACTTCTTGGCCGGAGGCATCGCCGCCGCCATCTCCAAGACGGCCGTGGCTCCGATCGAGCGGGTCAAGCTACTGCTGCAGGTGGGGACGCGGGCGCGGCCGCTCCGGGGATGGGGGGACGGGAACCGAGTGGCCGGGCCGGGAGGGGACGCGGGCAGCGGAACCCTGCAGGCGGGCGCCGGAAGTGGAAGGCCGCGATTGCTTTGTCCATGCGCCGCCGGCTTCCGGGGCAAGCGTCACGTGACCGCTGCGGCAGGGCGTGGCGACGTCCACGCGTGCGCACTGGGCCCAGCCGGCGGCGGGGATGCGGCGCGGGCCTGAGGGCGCATGCGTGATGGAGCAGGGCCCAGGGATGCACCTTGCAGTGGGCGGGCCTTGACCTTGAACTCAATCCTGCGGGTCCTCCGGGCTGGGACCAGGCTTTCCGGCGGTTTCCTGGCCGGTGTCTGCTCTTGCCCCGTCCACCGTGAAGGGCCATTCTAAGGCCCACGGGGCAGCGAGCCTGCCCGCAGGTGTCCTGGAATAACCAGAATATGGTTACTGGTTATTCCTCGTCATAGCTCATTTGTGTAGTTCTGATCTAGAGCGATGCATTATTTTGCCTTTGGGGAGAGGGTTATCGAAAGCAGCACGATGCCTAGGAACACTGCTGCCAGGACGCCGTTGTTCACTCCCAGTGACCAGCTCGGTGATGGGAATGAATGGGTTTGGCTGCAAGGACAGGTCACGCCCGCGATCCCAGCGCTTCTGAGAGGCCCGGGGAGGATCGCTTGACGCCAGGAGTTTGAGAGCAGCGGGGGGCAGCAGAGCAAGACCCCACCTCAAAAAGAAATTATTTTAACGGAAGGAATCAGGGCGTCCCAGTGCGTTGAGAGGCCCGGGGAGGCTCACTTGAGCTCAGGAGTTTGAGACCAGCCCTCTAAGATAATTTTTATTAACTTAGCAGAGTGGCGTGTTCCAGGAGTTTGAGACCAGCCAGGGCAACATAGCAAGACCCCATCTCTAAGAAAAATGTTTAAACTTACAGGGCTGGGTATCCCAGCACTTTGAGAGGCCCAGGGAGGATCACCTGAGCTCAGGAGTTTGAGACCAGCCAGGGCAACGTAGCAAGACCCCACATCTTAAAAAAAATTTATTTTTTATTTTCATTTTTTTATTTTTTGAGATGGGGTCTCGCTCTGTCCCCCAGGCTGGAGTGCAGAGGCGCCATCTCAGCTCACTGCAAGCTCCGCCTTCCAGGTTCACGTCACTCTTCTGCCTCAGCCTCCCGAGTAGCTGAGACTACAGACGTCTGCCACCACGCCTGGCTAATTGTTTGTATTTTTAGTAGAGACGGGGATTTTACCGTGTTACCAGTCTCGATCTCCTGACCTCGTGATCCACCCACCTCGGCCTCCCAAAATGCTGGGATCACAGGCGTGAGCCACGGTGCCCGGCTTAATATTTTTTTTAGAACTTAGCAGGGCGGGGTGTCCCAGCGCTTGGAGAGGCCCAGGGAGGATCACCTGAGCTCAGGAGTTTGAGAGCAGCTTGGTCACCGTAGTAAGACTCCATCTCTCAAAGTAATCTTAAACTGAGTGGGGCTTGATGGTCGGGCACCTGTAGACCCGGATACTTGGGAGACTGAGGTGGGAGGATGGCTTAATCCAGGAGTTGGAGGCTGCAGTGAGGTGAGATCGCACCACTACACTCCAACCTGGGTAACAGCATGAGACCCTATCTTTTTTTAAAAAAAAAAAAGATGAGGACAACTTACCAGTAATGCTCACAAGCTAGTTTCCTAAACAGGATGATGCACTCTGGCCGGGTACAGTGGCTCATGCCACCTTTGGGAGGCCGAGGCGGGAGGATCACCTGCGGTCAGGAGTTCGAGAGCGACCCAGCCAACAAGGTGAAACCCCGTCTCTACTAAAAATAAACAAAATGAGGCCGGGCGCGGTGGCTCAATCCCAGCACTTTGGGAGGCCGAGACGGGCGGATCACGAGGTCAGGAGATCGAGACCATCCTGGCTAACACGGTGAAACCCCATCTCTACTAAAATACAAAAAAA
Organism: Cercopithecus mona; assembly: GCA_014849445.1. Classification (NCBI taxonomy): domain Eukaryota; kingdom Metazoa; phylum Chordata; class Mammalia; order Primates; family Cercopithecidae; genus Cercopithecus; species Cercopithecus mona. Next base: position 31,205,776 of record JABBCR010000771.1, read on the forward strand.
AAAACCAGCCGGGCGAGGTGGCGGGCGCCTGTAGTCCCAGCTGCTCGGGAGGCTGAGGCAGGAGAATGGCGTAAACCTGGGAGGCGGAGCTTGCAGTGAGCTGAGATCCGGCCACTGCACCTTAGCCTGGGCGACAGCGAGACTCCGTCTCAAAAAAAATAAAATAAAATGAGGCAGGCATGGTGGCAGGCACCTGTAATCCCAGCTACTCGGGAGGCTGAGGCAGGAGAATCGCTTGAACGCGGGAGGCAGAGGTTGCAGTGAGTCGAGATCACCCCATTGAACTCCAGCCTGGGCAACAGGAGTGATTTGTGTCCAAAAAAAAAGAAAAAAATCAGTCTGTAGCTGGGATGTTTCCGGGTGGATGGCCCCGGGTCCGGTCTGAACACCCTCTGCGTCCCCCAGGTCCAGCACGCCAGCAAGCAGATCGCCGCCGACAAGCAGTACAAGGGCATCGTGGACTGCATCGTCCGTATCCCCAAGGAGCAGGGCGTGCTGTCGTTCTGGAGGGGCAACCTGGCCAACGTCATCCGCTATTTCCCCACTCAAGCCCTCAACTTCGCCTTCAAGGATAAGTACAAGCAGATCTTCCTGGGGGGCGTGGACAAGCACACGCAGTTCTGGAGGTACTTTGCGGGCAACCTGGCCTCCGGCGGTGCGGCCGGCGCCACCTCCCTCTGCTTCGTGTACCCCCTGGATTTCGCCAGAACCCGGCTGGCCGCGGACGTGGGAAAGTCAGGCACAGAGCGCGAGTTCCGGGGCCTGGGAGACTGCCTGGTGAAGATCACCAAGTCCGACGGCATCCGGGGCCTGTACCAGGGCTTCAGCGTCTCCGTGCAGGGCATCATCATCTACCGGGCCGCCTACTTCGGCGTGTACGATACGGCCAAGGGTACGTGTGGCGGCCGTCGCAAAGTCCCACAGACGGGGGCTCGATACGCAGACATTCCCTCGGGGTCCCGTGGGTTGAAGGTCCGAGATACGGTGTGGGCAGGGCTGGTTCCTCCTGAGGCCTCTCTCCTGGGCTTGGAGACGCCGTCTTCTCCCTGTGTCCTCACAGGCTCGTCCCTCTGTGTGTGTCTGTGTCCTCATCTCCTCTTCTTATGGGATGTCTTAGTCCATCTCAGGCTGCTATCACCGAATATCATACACTGGGTGGATTGTAAACAACAGACATTGATTCTCCCACAGTCCTGGAGGCTGGATGTCTGAGATCCAGGTGTGGGCAGGGCTGGTTCCTCCTGAGGCCTCTCTCCTGGGCTTGGAGACGCCGTCTTCTCCCTGTGTCCTCACAGGCTCGTCCCTCTGTGTGTATCTGTGTCCTCATCTCCTCTCCTTATGAGGTGTCTTAGTCCATCTCAGGCTGCTATCACAGAATACCATAGACTGGGTAGATTATGAATACCATAGACTGGGTGGATTATAAACAACAGACATTGATTCTCTCACAGTCCTGGAGGCTGGAAGTCTGAGATCCAGGTGTGGGCAGGGCTGGTTCCTCCTGAGGCCTCTCTCCTGGGCTTGGAGACGCCGTCTTCTCCCTGTGTCCTCACAGGCTCGTCCCTCTGTGTGTGTCTGTGTCCTCATCTCCTCTTAGAAGGACACCAGGCTCATCACAGAATACATAGACTGGGTGGATTGTAAACAACAGACATTGATTCTCCCACAGTCCTGGAGGCTGGAAGTCTGAGATCCAGGTGTGGGCAGGGCTGGTTCCTCCTGAGGCCTCTCTCCTGGGCTTGGAGACATCGTCTTCTCCCTGTGTCCTCACAGGGTCCTCCCTCTGTGTGTGTCTGTGTCCTCATCTCCTCTTCTTATGGGATGTCTTAGTCCATCTCAGGCTGCTGTCACAGAATACCATAGACTGGGTGGATTGTAAACAACAGACATTGATTCTCCCACAGTCCTGGAGGCTGGATGTCTGAGATCCAGGTGTGGGCAGGGCTGGTTCCTCCTGACGCCTCTCTCCTGGGCTTGGAGATGCCGTCTTCTCCCTGTGTCCTCACAGGCTCGTCCCTCTGTGTGTATCTGTGTCCTCATCTCCTCTCCTTATAAGGTGTCTTAGTCCATCTCAGGCTGCTATCACAGAATACCATAGACTGGGTAGATTATGAATACCGTAGACTGGGTAGATTATAAACAACAGACATTGATTGTCTCACAGTCCTGGAGGCTGGAAGTCTGAGATCCAGGTGTGGGCAGGGCTGGTTCCTCCTGAGGCCTCTCTTTTTGGGTTGGAGACGCCGTCTTCTCCCTGTGTCCTCACAGGCTCGTCCCTCTGTGTGTCTCTGTGTCCTCATCTTGTCTTCTTATGCGATGTCTTAGTCCATCTCAGGCTGCTGTCACAGAATACCATAGACTGGGTGGATTGTAAACAACAGACATTGATTCTCCCACAGTCCTGGAGGCTGGATGTCTGAGATCCAGGTGTGGGCAGGGCTGGTTCCTCCTGAGGCCTCTCTCCTGGGCTTGGAGACGCCGTCTTCTCCCTGTGTCCTCACAGGCTCGTCCCTCTGTGTGTGTCTGTGTCCTCATCTCCTCTTCTTATGAGGTGTCTTAGTCCATCTCAGGCTGCTATCACAGAATACCAGAGACTGGGTGGCTTAGAAACAACAGACATTGATTCTCCCACAGTCCCAGAGGCTGGAGGTCTGAGATCCAGGTGTGGGCAGGGCTGGTTCCTCCTGAGGCCTCTCTCCTGGGCTTGGAGACGCCGTCTTCTCCCTGTGTCCTCACAGGGTCCTCCCTCTGTGTGTGTCTGTGTCCTCATCTCCTCTTAGAAGGACACCAGGCTCATAGGATGGGGGCCCACCCTGCTGACCCCCTTTACTGTTACTCACCTCTTCAGAGACCTCACATGCAAGTACAGTTGCATTCTGAGGCCCTGGTGCGGGCGGTGGGGGGACGTCAGCATGTGGAGTTTGAGGACACAATGTAACTCCCGTCGTAACTGTGACCCTTTAGAAGGTCAGGGCCCTCGCTTTTCCCCCAACAGGCCTAACCCCGGCCTCTGGAACTGTCTTGCTGGGCTCCGGTAGGTGGCAGGCGGCCTCTTCCCCTCCTGGCCCTGCCCCGACCTTTGGTGTTGTAAACATCAGCTGGCACCGAGCAGCCACGTGGAGGGGCCACGGGTGGTCTTGGAAGAGCTCGGCACCACCTCGGGTGGCCGTGAGCACACAGTGGAGGCCGAGCCTGGTCTCTGGTGGCCGTGCAGGCGCTGGACGGTGACGTGCCGTTCCCCCGCAGGCATGCTCCCGGACCCCAAGAACACGCACATCGTGGTGAGCTGGATGATCGCGCAGACCGTGACGGCCGTGGCCGGCGTGGTCTCCTACCCCTTCGACACGGTCCGGCGGCGGATGATGATGCAGTCTGGGCGCAAAGGAGGTACCCGCGCGGGCTCGGGAGGCGGGAGACCCTTGCTAGCGGGAAGGGGAACCAGGAGCTCCTTGGCCTGGGCCGGTGGGAGGCCAGGAACCATCAGAGGCGGCAGTTCCCCGGGCGTGGGAGGCAGCCGTGTGTCAGAAAGTAACCGGCTGTGTGGAAGGATTTTCCTGAATGATGGGCTTCTGATCTGGGGGTTTCGTGGTGCAGGCAGCAACTGCTACATCCCCACCTCCTAGAACCTTCGCCTGCATCCACACCCTCGATCCTGCCCTCTCTGCGTGGACGCCAGGGGTGGAGATGGGAGACGCCCAGGGCGGGGCCTGACGTCCTGTGTCCGGCCCTCCCGGAGACAGTGGCTTAGGAGGACGGCTTGAGCTCAGGGCACGGGGTCACCAGAGCCTCGGGTTTCCCTCCTGTAATCCGAACTGTGGCTCAGGCGACCGGGGTGTTCCTTCTGTAAAACATCTTCAGGGGTGCAGGTGGCGTCCGTGTCTCGAGGAGCTTTGTCGGCGAGGCCCTCACTGTGTCACCGTCTCCCTGTCGTTGCAGCTGACATCATGTACACGGGCACCGTCGACTGCTGGAGGAAGATCTTCAGAGACGAGGGGGGCAAGGCCTTCTTCAAGGGTGCCTGGTCCAACGTCCTTCGGGGCATGGGGGGTGCCTTCGTGCTGGTCCTGTACGACGAGCTCAAGAAGGTGATCTAAGGGCCGCGGCCTCCTCCCCACACACACCAAGGGAACCAAGAGAACCACGTAGAATCCTCAACCGTGCGGACCATCGACCTTCGAGAAATTCCATTTGTCTGTTTCCCAGCCGGACCCTGCCCGTAGACGGCGGCCGGGGAAGGCTATAGAAAGGGGGCGCGACGCGATCCAGTCGTCGGCCCCCGATTCCATGTCTTGATCACGGGGTGGGAGGGAACCGTGGCGTCCCCGCGGGCCCACGGGCGAGGCACTCCAACAGTGAGACCTAGAGTCCAGACGCTTGTAGGACCCGAGTCGTGTTTTAAGTATTTATTGAAAACAAAAGAATCACGTTTCCCATTTGTACTTCAGCGCTAGCCCCTGTTTTTGCACAGCCGCGTACGAGCAAGTATGTTCTGTGTTGGGCATCCTGCTGCAAAACAATAAACCGAGGACACAGAGGGCCTCCTGCCTGACCGCAGCTCTCCATGGGGCAGCCTGGGGTCTGGAGGTGGGGGCTGGGCCCATGGGACGCAGGCGGGGCCACGCTCTGCCCCTGTGGCCGGCCCACGTTCCTGGCGTGCGGTGCCGCCTCCTCCCCAGCACCCCCGGGACACAGCGGACAGGGTCATGGCTGGGAAGAGGTGGGGGGTAGAAACCAAGGCTGGCGGAAGTATAGCCAGGCTCCCTGGTGAGTGCTGGAGGTCCCAGGGCACCTGCACTTACTGTGCCTTCTCTGAGACCATTTGTGTGACCGTAACACCTTGGGTCGGTCGTAAATAAGACACGCGTCTCCTAGCTCTGAAGGCCGGAAGTCCCAGAAAACCAAGGCGTGGCAGGTTCGGTCTCCGGTGAGTACCCGGTTCCTGGCGTCCGGACGGCGCCTCCTCCCTGTGTGTCCTCACACGATGGAAGAGGCCAGGGAGCTCTCCGGAGTCCCTTTTACACGGGCGCGGATCCCATCCAGGAGGCCTCACCACCTCATCACTCCCAGAGACCCCCACTTCCCACACCGTCACTTTGGAGAGGGGTATTTTCAGGCTGAATCTTGGGGAGACCCAAACGGGCATGAGGCCCTGCGTTCCTCTCCACCTCCCACAGCTCCCGAGGGCCACGCCAGCCCCCGTTCCAGCGTGAACAGTGGAGTCGGCTGGGGTCCCCAGAGTGGCAGCTCTGTGTCCGTGGGTTCACCCGTGAGGATCCCACCACAGGGGGTGCCCACCGCCGGGCACGCCAGCTTCCTTCGAGCTCCCTGCGCGCATTCATTGCGAGGCAAGAAACGCCGTGTTGACTCTGCCAGGCTGAACGTTGGGCCTTGGTGGTGCCAGCACACGGCAGGGCCACAGGGACCGCAGCCCTGGGGATCCACAGCTGGCTCTCCTGGGCTCTCCACAAATCCCAGCCGTAGTAAAAAAAAAAAAAAAAAAATTTGTTTTTTGAGTTGGAGTCTTGCTCTCGCCCAGGCTGGAGTGCGGTGGCGCCATCTCGGCTCACAGCAACCTGTGCCTCCCAGGTTCAAGCAATTCTGCCGCGGCTTCCCAAGTGGCTGGGATTATAAGTGTGCGCCATCACGCCCAGCTGATTTTAGTATTTTTAGTGGAGAGGGGGTTCACCATGTTTGCCAGGTTGGTCTCAAGTTCCTGGTCTCAAATGATGGACCGCCCGCCTCGGCCTCCCAAAGCGGTGGGATGACAGGTGGGAGCCACCGTGCCTGGCCCGAAAGGCAGACGCTACATCTCTGCACTTTGCCAGGTAGAAACCCTCATTTGTGTCCCGATGATTCCCGTGTTTGTCACGTGTCTCGGCCCGGAGGCAAGTGGAGAAACAGGAGCTTCCGCCATCAACCCTGTGGGTCCTGCACACGCTCCACAAAACAGCCACGACCCACAGAGACCATGGGTCCCGCTCACCCTCCACAAAACAGCCACGACCCACAGAGACCATGGGTCCTGCACACCCTCCACAAAACAGCCACGATCCACGGGGACCCGTGGGTCCCGCACACCCTCCACAAAACAGCCACGACCCACGGGGACCTGTGGGCCCCGCACACCCTCCACAAAATAGACACGACCCACAGAGACCATGGGTCCTGCACACCCTCCACAAAACAGCCACGATCCACGGGGACCCGTGGGTCCCGCACACCCTCCACAAAATAGACACGACCCACAGAGACCATGGGTCCTGCACACGCTCCACAAAACAGCCACGACCCACGGGGACCCATGGGCCCTGCACACCCTCCACAAAACAGCCACGACCCACAGAGACCATGGGTCCTGCACACCCTCCACAAAACAGCCACGACCCACGGGGACCCATGGGCCCTGCACACCCTCCACAAAATAGACACGACCCACGGGGACCCATGGGCCCTGCACACCCTCCACAAAATAGACACGACCCACGGGGACCGGAGGGTCCTGCACACCCTCCACAAAATAGACACCCATGGGGACCGGTGGGTCCTGCACACCCTCCACAAAATAGACACCCATGGGGACTGGTGGGTCCTGCACACCCTCCACAAAATAGACACGACCCACGGGGACCCATGGGCCCCGCACACCCTCCACAAAATAGACACGACCCACAGAGACCATGGGTCCTGCACACGCTCCACAAAACAGCCACGACCCACGGGGACCCATGGGCCCTGCACACCCTCCACAAAACAGCCACGACCCACAGAGACCATGGGTCCTGCACACCCTCCACAAAACAGCCACGACCCACGGGGACCCGTGGGTCCCGCACACCCTCCACAAAATAGACACGACCCCACCCTCCACAAAATAGACACGACCCACAGAGACCATGGGTCCTGCACACGCTCCACAAAACAGCCACGACCCACGGGGACCCATGGGCCCTGCACACCCTCCACAAAACAGACCCGACCCACCGAGACCATGGGTCCATCACACCCAACAAAAAAAAGCCACGACCCACGGGGACCCAGGGGGCCTGCACACCCTCCACAAAATAGCCACGACCCACGGGGACCCATGGGCCCTGCACACCCTCCACAAAATAGACACGACCCACGGGGACCGGAGGGTCCTGCACACCCTCCACAAAATAGACACCCATGGGGACCGGTGGGTCCTGCACACCCTCCACAAAATAGACACCCATGGGGACTGGTGGGTCCTGCACACCCTCCACAAAATAGACACGACCCACGGGGACCCATGGGCCCCGCACACCCTCCACAAAATAGACACGACCCACAGAGACCATGGGTCCTGCACACGCTCCACAAAACAGCCACGACCCACGGGGACCCATGGGCCCTGCACACCCTCCACAAAACAGCCCCGACCCACAGAGACCATGGGTCCTGCACCCCCTCCACAAAACAGCCACGACCCACGGGGACCCATGGGCCCTGCACACCCTCCACAAAATAGACACGACCCACGCGGACCCATGGGCCCCGCACACCCTCCACAAAATAGACACGACCCACAGAGACCATGGGTCCTGCACACGCTCCACAAAACAGCCACGACCCACTGGGACCCGTGGGTCCCGCACACCCTCCACAAAATAGACACGACCCACAGAGACCATGGGTCCTGCACACCCTCCCCACAACAGCCACGATCCACGGGGACCCGTGGGTCCCGCACACCCTCCACAACATAGACACGACCCATCCTGCACACCCACCAGAAAACAGCCACGATCCACGGGGACCCGTGGGTCTCGCACACCCTCCACAAAACAGCCACGATCCACGGGGACCCATGGGCCCTGCACACCCTCCACAAAATAGACACGACCCACAGAGACCATGGGTCCTGCACACCCTCCACAAAATAGACACGACCCACGGGGACCGGAGGGTCCTGCACACCCTCCACAAAATAGACACGACCCACGGGGACCCATGGGCCCCGCACACCCTCCACAAAACAGCCACGACCCACGGGGACCCATGGGCCCTGCACACCCTCCACAAAACAGCCACGACCCACGGGGACCCATGGGCCCCGCACACCCTCCACAAAACAGCCACGACCCACAGAGACCATGGGTCCTGCACACCCTCCACAAAACAGCCACGACCCACGGGGACCCATGGGCCCTGCACACCCTCCACAAAACAGCCCCGACCCACGGGGACCTGGGCTCCGAGTTCCTGCCTGGAGCCGTGGTAACTGCTTCATCCACCCTTGGACGTGTTTTCCCTCCTGTGACTTCATAGATTTTAACATAGTGATCCGGGCACGGTTTCCTTAGCAGTTCCAGTGAAATCCTACGGGCTATACTGGACTCTGGGGGATTTGGGGGATTCGGTGGTGGCGGGGGAGGGTATCCAAAGTTCCAGTTCAAAGACCAGCAAGTGCACTTCGCGTTACTGACCTTTTTCTTTTTCTTTTTTTCTTTGAGATGGCGTCTCGCTCTTGTCACCCCGACAGGAGTGCCATGGTGTGATCTCGGCTCAACGCAACCTCCGCCTCCCAGGTTCAAGCCATTCTGCTTCAGCCTCCCGCGTCGCTGGCATTACAGGTTTACGCCACCACGCCCGGCTGATTTTGTGTTTTTAGTACAGACGGGGTTTCACCATGTCAGCCGGGCTGGTCTCCAACTCCCGACCTCAGGTAACGTGCCTACCTCGGCCTCCCAAAGTGCTGGGGTGACAGGTGTGATTTTACACACATAAGCCACTGTGCGTGGCCAGTGCTGCCCAATCTTGAAATGCTGAGGCTCTTAGCAAGCTGAGTGTTGGAGGTAACTTCATAGGAAATAATACGTCGTGTTACTAAGAGAATCCCGCCTCGTGGGTACGACCAAAATCACACTTCTGGTCGGGCTCCGTGGTTTACCTCTGTCATCCCAGCACTTTGGGATGGTCAGGGGTGGATCACCTGAGGTCACGAGTTCGAGACCAGCCTGACCAACAGAGAGAAACCCCGTCTCTGCTAAAAACACAAGATTAGCCGGGTGTGGTGGATGCCTGCAATCCCAGCTACTTCAGAGGCTGAGGCCGGAGAGTTGCTTGAACCCAGGAGGCAGAGATTGCTGTGTGCTGAGATGATTGTGCCACTACACTGCAGCCGGGGTGACAACGCGAGACTTTGTCTCAGAAAGGGTTGGGGGGGCCGGACGCGGTGACTCAAGTCTGTAATCCCAACGCTTTGGGAGGCCGAGGTGGGCGGATCACATGAGGTCAAGAGTTCCAGACCAGCCTGGCCAACATGGTGAAACCCGTTCTCTACTAAAAGCAAAGTTAGCCGGGCATGGTGGCGTGTGCCTGTAGTCCCAGGTACTGGGGAGGCTGAGGCAGGAGAATTGCTTGAACCCGGGAGGCAGAGGTTGCAGTGAGCTGAGATGGTGACAGTGCACTCCAGCCTGGGTGACAGAGCGACAGTCTGTCTCAAAAAAACAAAACAAGCCGGGCACGGTGACTCACGCCTGAAATCCCAGCACTTTGGGAGGCCGAGGTGGGTGGATCACCTGAGGTTGGGAGTTTGAGACCAGCCTGACCAACATGGAGAAACCCCGTCTGTACTAAAAATACAAAAATTAGCCTGGCGCGGTGGCGGGCACCTGTCATCCCAGCTACTCGGGAGGCTGAGGCAGGACAATCACTTGAACCTGGGAGGTGGAGGTTGCAGTGAGCTGAGATCCGGCCACCACACTCCAGCCTGGGCGACAGAGCGAGACTCCGTCTCAAAAAAATCACAGTTCCTTCGTGTGGATTTGGAGTGGGGGGGTTTCAACTCATCCAGGGCTCCCTGGGAGGGATCCGTGTTCTAGGTGGAAAAGCCGCGGACGTTGGGACCGTCTCCAGGGGCTGCAGGCCGGCTGACAGGCTCCCTCCTTGCCAGCGTCACTGCTGCCTGGATTCCTTCTCCCTGCTTTCCTCCCCCGCCACACACAGGCAGTGCTGATACCTCCTTTCACCTCTTTTCCTGCAGCTCCAAGTACCCCTGTTTTCGGTTTGGCCCTCACACCCGGCAGAGGCCCGGTCGGGAAGGCCCCAACGGGGAGACAGGGCCTGGGGGGGAGGGGATCAGAAGTCAAGCCTGCATCCAGCTCTGGGGAATGAGGACAGGGACGCAGAGGTCAGGCCGGGGTGGGGACGCAAGAGCCCAGGCTGGCCTCAGGGTGTGAGCGCAACTGAACCTGCCAGGGCACATCCCAGAGCCCTCCCCGGATGTGGGCAGCTCCTAAGGTCTGTGGGTAAAAAGGTGCACGGGGCCAGGCGCGGTGGCTCACGCCTGTAATCCCAGCACTTTGGGAGGCCGAGACGGGCGGATCACGAGGTCAGCAGATCGAGACCATCCTGGCTAACACGGTGAAACCCCGTCTCTACTAAAAAATACAAAAAACTAGCCGGGCGAGGTGGCGGCACCTGTAGTCCCAGCTACTGGGGAGGCTGAGGCAGGAGAATGGCGGGAACCCGGGAGGCGGAGCTTGCAGTGAGCTGAGATCGCGCCACCGCACTCCAGCCTGGGCGACAGAGCGAGACTCCGTCTCAAAAAAAAAAAAAAAAAAAAAAAAAGGTGCACGGACACAGCATGGTCATGGACAATAGAATCTGCCTGGCTACAGAAGCCCTGTACGGTGGCTAAGAGACGTGCAGCCAGGCCGGGCGCGGTGGCTCACGCCTGTCATCCCAGCACTGTGGGAGGCCGAGGCGGGCCGATCACGAGGTCGAGAGATCGAGGCCATCCTGGCGAACACGGTGAAACCCTGTCTCTACTAAACATACAAAAATTAGCCGGGCGTGGTGGCGGGCGCCTGTAATCCCAGTTACTCAGGACGCTGAGGCAGGAGAATGGTGTGAACCCGGGAGATGGAGGTTGCAGTGAGCCGACATGGCTTCATTTCACTCCAGCCTGGGCCACAGAGCCAGACTCCTGTCACAAAAAAAAACCGTGCAACTAGGGTCACGTGTACAACCGGGGGCCGGAGAGGACAGACAGGCCAGGCAGGACATCTGGCGCCCTCGGAAAGCAGCAAAGCTGGTGTTTCTCAGAAGTCCTAGAGGAGCCAGTTACAAGATGCTGAAGGCCGGGCGCGGCGGCTCACGCCTGTCATCCCAGCCCTTTGGGAGGCCAAGGCGGGCGGATGAGGTCAGGAGTTGGAGACCAGCCTGGCCAACATGGTGAAACCCCATGTCTACTACAAAACACAAACATTGGCCGGGTGTGGTGGCAGGTGCCTGTCATCCCAGCTACTCCGGAGGCTGAGGCTGGAGAGGTCTGAACCCGGGAGATGGAGGTTGCAGTGAGCCGACATGGCTTCATTTCACTCCAGCCTGGGCGACAGAGCCAGACTCCGTCTCAAAAAAAAAAAAAAAGGTGCACGGACACAGCATGGTCATGGACAATAGAATCTGCCTGGCTACAGAAGCCCTGTACGGTGGCTAAGAGACGTGCAGCCAGGCCGGGCGCGGTGGCTCACGCCTGTCATCCCAGCCCTTTGGGAGGCCAAGGCGGGCGGATGAGGTCAGGAGTTGGAGACCAGCCTGGCCAACATGGTGAAACCCCATGTCTACTACAAAACACAAACATTAGCCGAGGGTGGTGGCAGGTGCCTGTCATCCCAGCAACTCGGGAGGCTGAGGCAGGGGAATCACTTGAACCCGGGAGGCAGAGGTTGCTGTGAGCTGAGATGGCACCACCGCACTCCAGCCTGGGCAACAGAGCGAGACTCCAAAAAAACTAAAAGTGGAAACTGTCTAGTAGTGTTGGAGGAATGCGGCTGAATCCAGAGACGGGGACCAGTGAGTGGGGCCAAAAAAAAAAAAAAAAAAGGCCCTTTTATTATGAAGTAAACACACAAAAGTTCTGTTCTTTCCTTTCCCTGGCAGCCTCGGACGACACTGCCCAGGCGTCTCCCACGCCCACCACCCGTTAGGAACGTCCGTTTCTGCTGTGCAGGCGCCTGGCCCGGCCAGGGAGACTGAGGCAGCCCCCGGCAGGCCCTGAACCCCGGTCTCAAGTTTTCTCCACCACCTGCACTTCCGACACCAGACACTCCTCCAGGCCAGCTTTGCCCGCCTCCCAGACCACCTGCAGAGACAAGAGGAGGCTGGGTGAGTCGGCCACCCCCAGATAACAGAGCCCACGTCCGGATCCACGGGGGCCTGTCCCATCTCAAATCGGTCTGCGGGCCACGTGCGGTGGCTGACGCCTGTAATCCCAGCACTTTGGGCCGGGCGCGGTGGCTCACGCCTGTAATCCCAGCACTTTGGGCCGGGCGCGGTGGCTCACGCCTGTAATCCCAGCACTTTGGGCCACGCGCGGTGGCTCACGCCTGTAATCCCAGCACTTTGGGCCGGGCGCGGTGGCTCACGCCTGTAATCCCAGCACTTTGGGCCGGGCGCGGTGGCTCACGCCTGTAATCCCAGCACTTTGGGCCACGCGCGGTGGCTCACGCCTGTAATCCCAGCACTTTGGGCCGGGCGCGGTGGCTCACGCCTGTAATCCCAGCACTTTGGGCCGGGCGCGGTGGCTCACACCTGTAATCCCAGCACTTTGGGCCGGGCGCGGTGGCTCACGCCTGTAATCCCAGCACTTTGGGCCACGCGCGGTGGCTCACACCTGTAATCCCAGCACTTTGGGCCGGGCGCGGTGGCTCACGCCTGTAATCCCAGCACTTTGGGCCGGGCGCGAGGCTCACGCCTGTAATCCCAGCACTGTGGGAGGCCGAGGCGAGTGGATCACAAGGTCAGGAGATCGAGACCAGCCTGGCCAACACAGTGAAACCCCGTCTCTACTAAAAATACAAAATCAGCCGGGTGTGTTGGTGCGTAGGCTTGTAGTCCCAGCAACTCGGGAGGCTGAGGCAGGAGAATGGCTTGAACCCTGAACCGGGAGGCGGAGGTTGCGGTGAGCCGAGATCGCACCACTGCACTCCAGCCTGGGCAAGAAGAGGAAAACTCCGTCTCAAAAAATACAAAATCAGCCGGGTGTGTTGGTGCGTAGGCTTGTAGTCCCAGCAACTCGGGAGGCTGAGGCAGGAGAATGGCTTGAACCCTGAACCGGGAGGCGGAGGTTGCGGTGAGCCGAGATCGCACCACTGCACTCCAGCCTGGGCAAGAAGAGGAAAACTCCGTCTCAAAAAATAAATCAATAAAAAAACCTGCTGTTCCCCGGTGTGCGGGGCGCGGAGACAGCCCCTGATCACAGTGAGCTGGGAGCCCGCTGTCCCCCCCACTCCCTTCATCCTGCAGGTTTTGGCAGCCACCCACCAGTGCTGGCAGACGGGTGTCCAGCCGCCTAGTCCAGGGCGTCTCACTCTGGTCGCCCAGGCTGGAGTGCGGTGGCTCCATCGTAGTTCACTGCAGCCTCCACCTCCCGGGTTCCAGCCATCCTCCTCCCTCAGCCTCCCAAGTAGCTGGGATGACAGGTGCACACAGCACCACGCCCGGCTGACTTTGTATTTTCAGTAGGGACGGAGTTTCTGCACGTTGGCCAGGCTGGTCTCGGGTTCCTGGCCTCAAGCGATCCGCCCGCCTGGGCCTCCCAAACCGGCCACCACGTCCGCCCAGACCCCTCCCGCGGCGGAAAACGTAACGTACCAGCTTGTCGTGTTGGAAGGTGTCACCGATGGGGTCCTTCATGTGTGGGATGCGGGGAAACAGTCTCTGCATCACCAGATACCTCGGAGGAAAGAGAAAATGGTCCAGCTCCGAACCCAGCACCCACCAGCTCATCATCCGGGACACGGCGTGGCCAGGACAGGCAGGGCCAGGACGGAGCAAAAGACTCCAGTCACCTACTCGAGGGGTCTCCCTTTTCCCGGCCCCCGAGGCCCTGACACGCCCCCGACAATCATCGTAGGCAGGCGCTGGCGTCTAAGAGGGAGCAGGGCGCTGGGACCGCAGCCACCCAGGGGTGCAGCTGCCAAGACACACCCTTGGTGCCTCAGGTCACGCAGTTTACGACTTCAGCCAGTAGCTTGCAGCTCCTCCTCCTCCCTCCCTCCCTACTCCTCCCCCTCCCTCTCTACTCCTCCTCCTCCCCCCTCCCTCCCTACTCCTCCTCCCTCCCTACTCCTCCTCCCCCTCCCTCCCTCCTCTCCTCCTCCTCCCTACTCCTCCTCCTCCCTCCCTCCTCCCTCCTCCCTCCCTACTCCTCCTCCTCCTTTTCCTCCTCCCCTCCCTCCTCCTCCTCCTCCCTCCCTCCCTCCTCCTCCTCCTCCTCCCCTCCCTCCTCCCTCCTCCTCCTCCCCTCCCTCTCCTCTCCCCCTCCCTCCCTACTCCTCCTCCCCCTCCCTCCTCCTCCTCCTCCTCTCCCCTCCCTCCTCCTCCTCCCCCTCCCTCCCTACTCCTCCTCACCCCCTCCCTACTCCTCCTCCCCCCTCCCTACTCCTCCTCCCCCCCTCCCTCCCTACTCCTCCTCCTCCTTTTCCTCCTCCCCCTCCCTCCCTACTCCTCCTCCTCCCCCTCCCTCTCACCTCCCTTTGACAGTTTGTGAAGCTCTGATGCCTGGCAAGGAGGAGACTGGGCCTGGCCGGGCACAGTGGCTCACGCCTGTAATCCCAGCACTTTGGGAGGCCAAGGCGGGCGGATGAGGTCAGGAGTTCGAGACCAGCCTGGCCAACATGGTGAAACCCTGTCTCTACTAAAAAATACAAAAAACTAGCCGGGCGAGGTGGCGGCACCTGTAGTCCCAGCTACTGGGGAGGCTGAGGCAGGAGAATGGCGGGAACCCGGGAGGCGGAGCTTGCAGTGAGCTGAGATCACACCACTGCACTCCAGCCTGGGCGACAGAGCCAGACTCCGTCTCAAAAAAAAAAAAAAAAAAAAAAAAGGTGCACGGACACAGCATGGTCACGGACAATAGAATCTGCCTGGCTACAGAAGCCCTGTACGGTGGCTAAGAGACGTGCAGCCAGGCCGGGCGCGGTGGCTCACGCCTGTCATCCCAGCACTTTGGGAGGCCGAGGCGGGCGGATCACGAGGTCAGCAGATCGAGACCATCCTGGCTAACTCGGTGAAACCCCGTCTCTACTAAAAATACAAAAATTAGCTGGGCGAGGTGGCGGGCGCCTGTAGTCCCAGTTACTCAGGAGGCTGAGGCAGGAGAATGGCGTGAACCCGGGAGATGGAGGTTGCAGTGAGCCGACATGGCTTCATTTCACTCCAGCCTGGGCCACAGAGCCAGACTCCTGTCACAAAAAAAAACCGTGCAACTAGGGTCACGTGTACAACCGGGGGCCGGAGAGGACAGACAGGCCAGGCAGGACATCTGGCGCCCTCGGAAAGCAGCAAAGCTGGTGTTTCTCAGAAGTCCTAGAGGAGCCAGTTACAAGATGCTGAAGGCCGGGCGCGGCGGCTCACGCCTGTCATCCCAGCCCTTTGGGAGGCCAAGGCGGGCGGATGAGGTCAGGAGTTGGAGACCAGCCTGGCCAACATGGTGAAACCGCATCTCTACTACAAAACACAAACATTGGCCGGGTGTGGTGGCAGGTGCCTGTCATCCCAGCTACTCCGGAGGCTGAGGCAGGAGAGGTCTGAACCCGGAGGCAGAGGCTGCAGTGAGCCGAGATCATGTCACTGCGCTCCAGCCTGGGTGGCAGACCGGGACTCTGTCTCAAAATAGAAAAAAGGCCAGGTGTGGTGGCTCACGCCTGTAATCCCGGCACTTTGGGAGGCTGAGGTGGGCAGATCACAAGGTCAAGAGCTCGAGACCAGCCTGGCCAAGGGACCAACCTGGTCACGATGGTGAAGCCCCGTCTGTACTAAAAGCAACAAAAATTAGCCGAGGGTGGTGGCAGGTGCCTGTCATCCCAGCAACTCGGGAGGCTGAGGCAGGGGAATCACTTGAACCCGGGAGGCAGAGGTTGCTGTGAGCTGAGATGGCACCACCGCACTCCAGCCTGGGCAACAGAGCGAGACTCCAAAAAAACTAAAAGTGGAAACTGTCTAGTAGTGTTGGAGGAATGCGGCTGAATCCAGAGACGGGGACCAGTGAGTGGGGCCAAAAAAAAAAAAAAAAAGCCCTTTTATTATGAAGTAAACACACAAAAGTTCTGTTCTTTCCTTTCCCTGGCAGCCTCGGACGACACTGCCCAGGCGTCTCCCACGCCCACCACCCGTTAGGAACGTCCGTTTCTGCTGTGCAGGCGCCTGGCCCGGCCAGGGAGACTGAGGCAGCCCCCGGCAGGCCCTGAACCCCGGTCTCAAGTTTTCTCCACCACCTGCACTTCCGACACCAGACACTCCTCCAGGCCGGCTTTGCCCGCCTCCCAGACCACCTGCAGAGACAAGAGGAGGCTGGGTGAGTCGGCCACCCCCAGATAACAGAGCCCACGTCCGGATCCACGGGGGCCTGTCCCATCTCAAATCGGTCTGCGGGCCACGTGCGGTGGCTGACGCCTGTAATCCCAGCACTTTGGGCCGGGCGCGGTGGCTCACGCCTGTAATCCCAGCACTTTGGGCCACGCGCGGTGGCTCACGCCTGTAATCCCAGCACTTTGGGCCAGCTCACGCCTGTAATCCCAGCCCGTGGGGCCGGGCGCGGTGGCTCACGCCTGTAAACCCAGCACTTGGGGCCTGGCGCGGTGGCTCACGCCTGTAATCCCAGCACTTTGGGCCACGCGCGGTGGCTCACGCCTGTAATCCCAGCACTTTGGGCCGGGCGCGGTGGCTCACGCCTGTAATCCAGCACTTTGGGCCGGGCGTGGTGGCTCACGCCTGTAATCCCAGCACTTTGGGAGGCCAAGGCGAGTGGATCACGAGGTCAGGAGATCGAGACCAGCCTGGCCAACACGGTGAAACCCCGTCTCTACTAAAAATACAAAATCAGCCGGGTGTGTTGGTGCGTAGGCTTGTAGTCCCAGCAACTCGGGAGGCTGAGGCAGGAGAATGGCTTGAACCCTGAACCGGGAGGCGGAGGTTGCGGTGAGCCGAGATCGCACCACTGCACTCCAGCCTGGGCAAGAAGAGCAAAACTCCGTCTCAAAAAATAAATCAATAAAAAAACCTGCTGTTCCCCGGTGTGCGGGGCGCGGAGACAGCCGGTGATCACGGTGGGCTGGGAGCCCGCTGTCCCCCCCACTCCCTTCATCCTGCAGGTTTTGGCAGCCACCCACCAGCGCCGGCAGACGGTGTCCAGCCGCCTAGTCCAGGGCGTCTCACTCTGGTCGCCCAGGCTGGAGTGCGGTGGCTCCATCGTAGTTCACTGCAGCCTCCACCTCCCGGGTTCCAGCGATCCTCCTCCCTCAGCCTCCCAAGTAGCTGGGACGACAGGTGCACACAGCACCACGCCCGGCTGACTTTGTATTTTCAGCAGGGACGGAGTTTCTGCACGTTGGCCAGGCTGGTCTCGGGTTCCTGGCCTCAAGCGATCCGCCCGCCTGGGCCTCCCAAACCGGCCACCACGTCCGCCCAGACCCCTCCCGCGGCGGAAAACGTAACGTACCAGCTTGTCGTGTTGGAAGGTGTCACCGATGGGGTCCTTCATGTGTGGGATGCGGGGAAACAGTCTCTGCATCACCAGATACCTCGGAGGAAAGAGAAAATGGTCCAGCTCCGAACCCAGCACCCACCAGCTCATCATCCGGGACACGGCGTGGCCAGGACAGGCAGGGCCAGGACGGAGCAAAAGACTCCAGTCACCTACTCGAGGGGTCTCCCTTTTCCCGGCCCCCGAGGCCCTGACACGCCCCCGACAATCATCGTAGGCAGGCGCTGGCGTCTAAGAGGGAGCAGGGCGCTGGGACCGCAGCCACCCAGGGGTGCAGCTGCCAAGACACACCCTTGGTGCCTCAGGTCACGCAGTTTACGACTTCAGCCAGTAGCTTGCAGCTCCTCCTCCTCCCTGTCCCTCTCTATTCCTCCTCCTCCTTTTCCTCCTCTCCCCCTCCCTCCCTACTCCTCCTCCCCCTCCCTACTCCTCCTCCTCCTCTCCCCTCCCTACTCCTCCTCCTCCCCCTCCCTCCCTACTCCTCCTCACCCCCTCCCTACTCCTCCTCCCCCCTCCCTACTCCTCCTCCCCCCCTCCTCCTCCTCCTTTTCCTCCTCCCCTCCTCCTCCCCTCCTCCTCCCTCTCCTCCTCCTCCTCCTCCTCTCCCCTCCCTCCTCCTCCTCCTCCTCCTCCCCCCTCCTCCTCCTCCTCCCCTCCCTCTCCTCCCTCCCCTCCCTACTCCTCCTCCTCCCCTCCCTCCCTCCTCCTCCTCCTCCCCTCCCTCCTCCTCCTCCTCCTCCCTCTCCTCCTCTCCCCTCCTCCTCCTCCTCCTCCTCCCCTCCTCCTCCCTCCTCTCCCCTCCCTCCTCCCTCCTCTCCCCTCCCTCCTCCCTCCTCCCCTCCCTACTCCTCCTCCTCCTTTTCCTCCTCCTCCCCTCCCTACTCCTCCTCCTCCCCTCCCTACTCCTCCTCCTCCTTTTCCTCTCCCTCCCCCTCCCCTTCCTCCTCCCCCTTCCCCTCTGGGAGACAGAAGTTACCACTGCACCCATTTGACAGTTTGTGAAGCTCTGATGCCTGGCAAGGAGGAGACTGGGCCTGGCCGGGCATAGTGGCTCACGCCTGTCACCCCAGCACTTTGCGAGGCCGAGGCGGGCAGATCAACTGAGGTCAGGAGTTCGAGACCAGCCTGGCCAACACGGTGAAACCCCGTCTCTACTAAAAATACAAAATCAGCCGGGTGTGTTGGTGCGTAGGCTTGTAGTCCCAGCAACTCGGGAGGCTGAGGCAGGGGAATCACTTGAACCCGGGAGGCAGAGGTTGCTGTGAGCTGAGAAGGCACCACTGCACTCCAGCCTGGTCGACAGAGAGAGACTCCAAAACAACGACAAGTGGAAACGGGCTAGTAGTGTTGGAGGAATGCGGCTGACTCCAGAGACGGGGACCAGTGAGTGGGGCCAAAAAAAAAAAAAAAAAGCCCTTTTATTATGAAGTAAACACACAAAAGTTCTGTTCTTTCCTTTCCCTGGCAGCCTCGGACGACACTGCCCAGGCGTCTCCCACGCCCACCACCCGTTAGGAACGTCCGTTTCTGCTGTGCAGGCGCCTGGCCCGGCCAGGGAGACTGAGGCAGCCCCCGGCAGGCCCTGAACCCCGGTCTCAAGTTTTCTCCACCACCTGCACTTCCGACACCAGACACTCCTCCAGGCCGGCTTTGCCCGCCTCCCAGACCACCTGCAGAGACAAGAGGAGGCTGGGTGAGTCGGCCACCCCCAGATAACAGAGCCCACGTCCGGATCCACGGGGGCCTGTCCCATCTCAAATCGGTCTGCGAGCCACGTGCGGTGGCTCACGCCTGTAATCCCAGCACTTTGGGCCGGGCGCGGTGGCTCACGCCTGTAATCCCAGCACTTTGGGCCGGGCGCGGTGGCTCACGCCTGTAATCCAGCACTTTGGGCCGGGCGTGGTGGCTCACGCCTGTAATCCCAGCACTTTGGGAGGCCAAGGCGAGTGGATCACGAGGTCAGGAGATCGAGACCAGCCTGGCCAACACGGTGAAACCCCGTCTCTACTAAAAATACAAAATCAGCCGGGTGTGTTGGTGCGTAGGCTTGTAGTCCCAGCTACTGGGGAGGCTGAGGCAGGAGGATCGCTGGAACCCGGGAGACGGAGGCTGCAGTGAGCCGAGATCGCGCCGTTGCACCCCAGCCTGGGCCACAAGAGCGAGACTCGGTTGCAAAAATGCTCCTAATGATGCTCAGGACAGTTCTGTGAATAACTTCCAGGATCACACTGGAAACAAGAGGGAGCCCCGCGGAGGTCCTGGAGGGCTCACCTTCTGCAGATGAGGAAGACACTGAGCAAGGCCAGCAGCGTCCCCAGCGCGATCAGCAGCGACGTCCGCCAGGCACGCGAGCTCGCGCCCTCCTCCTGGTCACACTCTAGGGGGAAGGACGAGAGGGTCACGGGCCGGGGCCTCAGTCTAGGGGGAGAGGGTCATGGACCGGGGCCTCAGTCTAGGGGGAGAGGGGGAGAGGGTCACGGGCCGGGGCCTCAGTCTAAGGGGAGAGGGTCACGGACCGGGGCCTCAGTCTAGGGGGAGAGGGACACGGGCCGGGGCCTCAGTCTAGGGGAGAGGGGAGAGGGTCACGGCCGGGGCCTCAGTCTAAGGGGAGAGGGAGAGGTCACGGACCGGGCCTCAGTCTAGGGGAGAGGGTCACGAGCCGGGCCTCAGTCTCGGGGGAGAGGGTCATGGACCGGGGCCTCAGTCTAGGGGGAGAGGGGGAGAGGGACACGGGCCGGGGCCTCAGTCTAGGGGGAGAGGGTCACGGACCGGGGCCTCAGTCTAGGGGGAGAGGGACACGGGCCGGGGCCTCCGTCTAGGGGGAGAGGGTCACGGACCGGGGCCTCAGTCTAGGGGGAGAGGGTCACGAGCCGGGGCCTCAGTCTAGGGGAGGGGAGAGGGTCACGGGCCGGGGCCTCAGTCTAGGGGGAGAGGGACACGGTCCGGGGCCTCAGTCTAGGGGAGAGGGGAGAGGGACACGGACCGGGCCTCAGTCTAGGGGAGAGGGTCACGGGCCGGGCCTCAGTCTAGGGGGAGAGGGTCACGGGCCGGGGCCTCAGTCTAGGGGGAAGGACAAGAGGGTCACGGGCCGGGGCCTCAGTCTAGGGGGAGAGGGACACGGGCCGGGACCTCAGTCTAGGGGAGAGGAGAGGGTCACGGGCCGGGCCTCAGTCTAGGGGAGAGGGCACGGGCCGGGCCTCAGTCTAGGGGAGAGGGTCACAGGCCGGGGCCTCAGTCTAGGGGAGAGGGTCACGGGCGGGGGCCTCAGTCTAGGGGGAGAGGGACACGGGCCGGGGCCTCAGTCTACGGGGAGAGGGACACGGCCGGGCCTCAGTCTAGGGGAGAGGGACACGGGCGGGGCCTCAGTCTAGGGGGAAGGACTAGAGGGTCACGGGCCGGGGCCTCAGTCTAGGGGGAGAGGGACACGGGCCGGGGCCTCAGTCTAGGGGGAGAGAGGGACACGGGCCGGGGCCTCAGTCTAGGGGAGAGGGTCACGGGCCGGGCCTCAGTCTAGGGGAGAGGGACACGGGCCGGGCCTCAGTCTAGGGGAAGGACGAGAGGGTCACGGGCTGGGGCCTCAGTCTAGGGGAGAGGGTCACGGGCCGGGCCTCAGTCTAGGGGAGAGGAGAGGGTCACGGGCCGGGCCTCAGTCTAGGGGAGAGGGCACGGGCCGGGCCTCAGTCTAGGGGAGAGGGTCACAGGCCGGGGCCTCAGTCTAGGGGAGAGGGACACGGGCGGGGCCTCAGTCTAGGGGAGAGGGACACGGGCCGGGGCCTCAGTCTAGGGGAGAGGGACACGGCCGGGCCTCAGTCTAGGGGAGAGGGACACGGGCGGGGCCTCAGTCTAGGGGAGGGGAGAGGGTCACGGGCCGGGGCCTCAGTCTAGGGGGAGAGGGACACGGACCGGGGCCTCAGTCTAGGGGGAGAGGGACACGGGCCGGGGCCTCTGTCGTGGGGGAGAGGGTCACGCGCCGGGGCGGCTGTCTGGGGGGAGAGGGTCCCGGGCCGGGGCCTCAGTCGAGGGGGCGCGGGACCCGGGCCGGGGCCTCAGTCTCGGGGGAGCGGGGGAGAGGGACACGGACCGGGGCCTCAGTCTAGGGGGAGAGGGTCACGGGCCGGGGCCTCAGTCTAGGGGGAGGGTCACGGCCGGGCCTCAGTCTAGGGGAAGGACGAGAGGGTCACGGGCTGGGGCCTCAGTCTAGGGGGAGAGGGACACGGGCCGGGGCCTCAGTCTAGGGGGAGAGGGGGAGAGGGTCACGGGCCGGGGCCTCAGTCTAGGGGGAGAGGGTCACAGGCCGGGGCCTCAGTCTAGGGGGAGAGGGACACGGACCGGGGCCTCAGTCTAGGGGGAGAGGGTCACGGGCCGGGGCCTCAGTCTAGGGGGAGAGGGTCACGGGCCGGGGCCTCAGTCTAGGGGGAGAGGGACACGGGCCGGGGCCTCAGTCTAGGGGGAGAGGGACACGGGCCGGGGCCTCAGTCTAGGGGGAGAGGGACACGGGCCGGGGCCTCAGTCTAGGGGGAGAGGGACACGGGCCGGGGCCTCAGTCTAGGGGGAGAGGGACACGGGCCGGGGCCTCAGTCTAGGGGGAGAGGGACACGGGCCGGGGCCTCAGTCTAGGGGGAGAGGGCAGTCTAGGGGAGAGGGACACGGGCCGGGGCCTCAGTCTAGGGGAGAGGGGAGAGGGACACGGACCGGGCCTCAGTCTAGGGGAGGGAGGGTCACGGGCCGGGGCCTCAGTCTAGGAGAGGGTCCCGGGCCGGGGCCTCAGTCTAGGGGGAGAGGGACACGGGCCGGGGCCTCAGTCTAGGGGAGGGGAGGGACACGGACCGGGCCTCAGTCTAGGGGAGAGGGTCACGGCCGGGCCTCAGTCTAGGGGGAGAGGGTCACGGGCCGGGGCCTCAGTCGAGGGGGAAGGGCGAGAGGGTCACGGGCTGGGGCCTCAGTCTAGGGGAGAGGGTCACGGGCCAGGGCCTCAGTCTAGGGGAGAGGACGAGAGGGTCACGGGCCGGGGCCTCAGTCTAGGGGGAGAGGGTCACGGGCCGGGGCCTCAGTCTAGGGGGAGAGGGACACGGGCCGGGGCCGCAGTCTAGGGGGAGAGGGGCCCTGGCCGGGGCCGCAGTCTAGGGGAGAGGGGAGGGTCACGGACCGGGGCCTCAGTCTAGGGGGAGAGGGTCACGGGCCGGGGCCTCAGTCTAGGGGGAGAGGGTCACGGGCCGGGGCCTCAGTCTAGGGGGAGAGGGACACGGGCCGGGGCCTCAGTCTAGGGGGAGAGGGACACGGGCCGGGGCCTCAGTCTAGGGGGAGAGGGACACGGGCCGGGGCCTCAGTCTAGGGGGAGAGGGACACGGGCCGGGGCCTCAGTCTAGGGGGAGAGGGACAGGGCCGGGCCTCAGTCTAGGGGGAGAGGGACACGGGCCGGGGCCTCAGTCTAGGGGGAGGGGGGAGAGGGTCACGGGCCGGGGCCTCAGTCTAGGGGGAGAGGGACACGGGCCGGGGCCTCAGTCTAGGGGGAGAGGGACACGGGCCGGGGCCTCAGTCTAGGGGGAGAGGGACACGGGCCGGGGCGTCAGTCTAAGGGGAGAGGGACACGGGCCGGGGCCTCAGTCTAGGGGGAGAGGGTCACGGGCCGGGGCCTCAGTCTAGGGGGACTAGGGACCGTGGGCTCTCCCCGTGGCCCTGGGAAGCAGACAGGTGGCTGCCACATGGGGAGGCATCCAGGGGGGACACCCCCGTCCTGCCACCCACACGGGAACCGTGACCACCTATGGGCCACCTGCGTCCCCGGACAAGGAGCGACGTCCGGGCCTCCCAGCCCCAGCTCGGAACCCTCCGTCCCAGGACCCGGAGCGACATCCGGACCTCCCAGCCCCAGCCCGGAACCCTGCGTCCCGGGACCCGGAGCGACATCCGGGCCTCCCAGCCCCAGCCCGGAACCCTGCGTCCCGGGACCCGGAGCGACATCCGGGCCTCCCAGCCCGGAACCCTGCGTCCCAGGACCCGGAGCGACATCCGGACCTCCCAGCCCGGAACCCTGCGTCCCAGGACCCGGAGCGACATCCGGACCTCCCAGCCCGGAACCCTGCGTCCCGGGACCCGGAGCGACATCCGGGCCTCCCAGCCCGGAACCCTCTGTCCCGGGACCCGGAGCGACATCCGGACCTCACCGCCCGGAACCCTGTGTCTCGGGACCGGGAGCGACATCCGGACCTCCCAGCCCGGAACCCTCTGTCCCGGGACCCGGAGCGACATCCGGACCTCACCGCCCGGAACCCTGTGTCTCGGGACCCGGAGCGACATCCGGGCCTCCCAGCCCGGAACCTTGTGTCCCGGGACCCGGAGCGACATCCGGACCTCACAGCACGGAACCCTGCGTCCCAGAACCCGGAACGACGTCCGGGCCTCCCAGCCCAGCCCGGAACCCTGCGTCCCAGGACAAGGAGGTACATCCGGGCCTCCCAGCCCCAGCCTGGAACCGGGAGCGACATCCGGGCCTCCCAGCCGCAGCCCGGAACCCGGAGCGACATCCGGGCCTCCCAGCCCCGAACCCGGAGCGACGTCCGGGCCTCCCAGCCCCAGCCTGGAACCGGGAGCGACATCCGGGCCTCCCAGCCGCAGCCCGGAACCCGGAGCGACATCCGGGCCTCCCAGCCCCAGCCCGGAACCCGGAGCGACATCCGGGTCTCCCAGTCCGGAACCCTGCGTCCTGGACCCGGAGCGACATCCGGGCCTCCCAGCCCCATCCCGGAAGCCTGAGGGAGTTGAAAGGCCACGTGGATCCCCGTCTGCCGGGTGCTGGGGACACGGGGAGCGCCGGGGCTTCCGCTGTGCCTCGCAGCCTGGCAGGTGCTTCGGGTGCGGTCAGCACGGGGGGGAAGCTGAGGCACCACCGGCGAGCGTGCTTGGAACTGGATTTTCTGCGTATCACGGAGTGTGTGTGTGTGTATATATGTGTATGTGTGTATTTTGTGTGTATTAATTTTTTCCTTTTTTTGTTTTTTTTGAGAAGGAGTGTGGCTCTGTTGCCGGGCTGCAGTGCGGTGCTGCAATCTGACCTCGGCTCACTGCAACCTCCCTCTCCCGGGTTCAAGCGATTCTCCTCCTGCCGCTGCCTCCCCAGTAGCTGGGACTACAGGCACCTGCCACCACGCCCAGCTAATTTTTCTATTTCTAATAGAGACGGGGTTTCATCCTCTTGGCCAGGCTGGTCTTGAACTCCCGACCTCAAGTGATCCACCCGCCTCGGCCTCCCAAAGTACCGGGGTGACAGGCGTGAGCCACCGCGCCCGGCCTGATTTTTTTTTTTTCTTTTTCTTTTTTTGAGACGGAGTCTGGCTCTGGAGTGCTGTGTTGCGATCTCAGCTCACTGCAACCTCTGCCTCCCGGGTTCAAACGATTCTCCTGTCTCAGCCTCCCCAGAGGATTGCTTGAGCCCAGGAAGGTGAGGCTGCAGCGAGTCGTGATTGCACCGCTGCCCTCCAGCCTGGGCACTAGACAGACACTCTCTCCAAAAAAAAAAAAATATATATATATATAGATAGATAGATAGATAGATACATCTATGACCTCGCCCCCAGAACCTGTGATGATAACCTTATTTGGAACGAGGGTGGATCTGCTTGTTGGGACTGCCATAAAAACATTCCAACAGCCTGGTGGCTTCAGAAAAAAGGAATTTGGCTGGGCACGGTGGTTCACACCTGTCATCCCAGCACTTTGGGAGGCCGAGGCAGGTGGATCACCTGAGTTCGGGAGTTCAAGACCAGCCTGGCCAATATGGTGAAACCTGGTCTCTACTAAAAATACAAATATTAGCCAGACGTGGTGCCGGGCGCCTGTAATACCAGCTACTCAAGAGACTGAGGCAGGAGAAACATGTGAACCTGGGAGGTGGAGGTTGCAATGAGCCGAGATCATCCCACTGCACTCCAGCCTGGGCGACAGACTGAGGCTCCATCTCAGGAAAAAAAAAAAAGAAAGAAAAAGAAAAGAAAAGAAAGAAAAAAGGAATTGGGCCGGGCGCGGTGACGCAAGCCTGTAATCCCAGCACTTTGGGAGGCCGAGACGGGCGGATCACGAGGTCAGGAGATCGAGACCATCCTGGCTAACACGGTGAAACCCCGTCTCTACTAAAAAATACAAAAACTAGCCGGGCGAGGTGGCGGGCGCCTGTAGTCCCAGCTCCTTGGGAGGCTGAGGCAGGAGAATGGCGTGAACCCGGGAGGCGGAGCTTGCAGTGAGCTGAGATCCGGCCACTGCACTCCAGCCCAGGCAAGAGAGCGAGACTCGGTCTCAAAAAAAAAATAAAAAAAAAAGGAATTGATTCTCCCACAGTCCCGGAGGCTGGAAGTCTGAGATCCAGGTGTGGGCAGGGCTGGTTCCTCCTGAGGCCTCTCTCCTGGGCTTGGACACGCCGTCTTCTCCCTGTGTCCTCACAGGCTCGTCCCTCTGTGTATATCTCTGTCCTCATCTCTTTTTATGCGGTGTCTCAGTCCATCTCAGGCTGCTATCACAGAATACCATAGACTGGGTGACGTATGAAAAATAGACATCGATTCTCCCACAGTCCTGGAGGCTGGAAGTCCGAGATCCAGGTGTGGGCAGGGCTGGTTCCTCCTGCGGCCTCTTTCCTGGGCTTGGAGACGCCGTCTTCTCCCTGTGTCCTCACAAGATTGTCCCTGTGTGTGTGTCTGTGTCCTCATCTTCTCCTCTTACAAGCACCCCAGTCCTCTCGGATTACAGCCCTCCCTAGTGACCTCATTTTACCTCAGTCACCTCTTGATAGACCCCAACTCCAAACAAACTCGATTTTCTGGGTATCCGGGGTGTGTGTGTGTCTGTATGTGTGTATTTTGTGTGTATTAATTTTTCCTTTTTGTTTTTGAGAAAGTGTGGCTCTGTTGCCAGGCTGCAGTGCGGTGCTGCAATCTGACCTCAGCTCACGGGTTCCCTCAGCCTCCCATAGCTGGGACTACAGGCACCTGCCACCACGTCCTCTTGGCCAGGCTGGTCTTGAACTCCCGACCTCAGGTGATCCGCCCACCTCGGCCTCCCAAAGTGCTGGGATGACAGGCGTGAGCCACCGCCGCTCACTGCAACCTCTGCCTCCCGGGTTCACACCATTCTCCTGCCTCAGCCTCCCAGAGGATTGCTTGAGCCCAGGAAGGTGAGGCTGCAGCGAGTCGTGATTGCACCGCTGCCCTCCAGCCTGGGCGACAGAGCGAGACTCCGTCTCAAAAAAAAAATATATATATATATAGATAGATAGATAGATAGATACATCTATGACCTCGCCCAGAACCTGTGATGATAACCTTATTTGGAACGAGGGTGGATCTGCTTGTTGGGACTGCCATAAAACATTCCAACAGCCTGGTGGCTTCAGAAAAAGGAATTTGGCTGGGCACAGTGGTTCACACCTGTCATCCCAGCACTTTGGGAGGCCAAGGTGGGCGGATCACCTGAGGTCTGGAGTTCGAGACCAGTCTGACCAACGTGCTGAAATCCCGTCTCTATTAAAAATACAAAAATTAGCAGGGTGTGGTGGTGGGCACCAGTAATCCCCACTACTCGGGAGGCTGAGGCACAAGAATCACTTGAACCTGGGAGGTGGAGGTTGCAGTGAGCTGAGATCGCACCACCGCACTACAGCCTGGGTAACAGAGACTGTGTGTCAAAATAAGAAAAGAAAAGAAAGAAGGAAAGAGGGCCGGGTGTGGTGGCTCACGCCTGTAATCCCAGCACTTTGGGAGGCCAAGATGGGCGGATCACCTGAGGTCAGGTGTTCAAAACCAGCCTTCAACATGGTGAAACCCGTCTCTACTAAAAATACAAAAATTAACTGGCCATGGTGGCGGGCACCTGTAATCCCAGCTACGCGGGAGGCTGAGGCAAGAGAATTGCTTGAACCCGGGAGGCAGAGGTTGCAGTGAGCTGAGATCCGGCCACTGCACTCCAGCCCAGGCAAGAGAGCGAGACTCCGTCTCAAAAAAAAAATAAAAAAAAAAGGAATTGATTCTCCCACAGTCCCGGAGGCTGGAAGTCTGAGATCCAGGTGTGGGCAGGGCTGGTTCCTCCTGAGGCCTCTCTCCTGGGCTTGGAGACGCCGTCTTCTCCCTGTGTCCTCACAGGCTCGTCCCTCTGTGTATATCTCTGTCCTCATCTCTTTTTATGCGGTGTCTCAGTCCATCTCAGGCTGCTATCACAGAATACCATAGACTGGGTGACGTATGAAAAATAGACATCGATTCTCCCACAGTCCTGGAGGCTGGAAGTCCGAGATCCAGGTGTGGGCAGGGCTGGTTCCTCCTGCGGCCTCTTTCCTGGGCTTGGAGACGCCGTCTTCTCCCTGTGTCCTCACAAGATTGTCCCTGTGTGTGTGTCTGTGTCCTCATCTTCTCCTCTTACAAGCACCCCAGTCCTCTCGGATTACAGCCCTCCCTAGTGACCTCATTTTACCTCAGTCACCTCTTGATAGACCCCAACTCCAAACAAAGTCACATTCTGAGGTTCTGGGGGATCAAAGCTTCAACACGCGAATTTTGAGGGAACACAATTTACACCATCACAAGGGGGTCTTTGCAGGTGCATTCAAGTAAACATGAGGTCATCAGGGCCGGCCCTCATCCGACAGGAGTGACGTGCGCGAGAGGACAGGATCGGAACGCAGACGCACACCATCCTGTGGATGGTCTTTGCAGATGTCCTTAAGGGTCTTGAGATCATCCTACAATAGGATGGGCCCTAAATCCAGTGACAGGTGTCCTTGTAAGAGACAGAAGAAGAGACACAGACACAGAGGAGGAGGCCACGTGGAGACGGAGGCAGAGACTGGAGGGATGGGGCCACAAGCCCAGGGACATCTCGAGCCCCCAGGAGCCGGGAGAGGCAGGAAGGAGCCTCCCCTAGAGCTTCTGGAAGGAACTGAACATAATCACAGTGGACCCAACAGTGGCCCCCAGAAAGATCTATCCACATCCTAAAGACCAGGATCTGGAATGAGACCTGATTTGGAAATAGGTTCTCTGCAGGTGTAATTAGTTCAGGATCTTAAGATGACATCATCCTGAAGTAGGGTGAATCTTAAATGCAATGACAGGTGTCCTTCTAAGAGACAGAAGAGGAGACACAGACACAGAGGAGGAGGCCACGTGGAGACAGAGGCAGAGACTGGAGTGATGTGGCCACAAGCCCAGGGATGCCTGGAGCCCCCAGGAGCTGGGAGAGGCAGGAAGGATCCTCCCCTGGAGCCTCCGGAGGGAGCTTGAAACAACTGAGGTGGATTGAACTATGGTCCCCTAAAAACGTATGTCCATATTCTAACCCAATAACCTGTAAATGGACACAGAGACTGAAGTGATGCGGCCACAAGCCCAGGGACACCTGGAGCCCCCCAGGAGCTGGGAGAGGCAGGAAGGAGCCTCCCCTAGAGCCTCCAGAAGGAACTGGATACACCTGTGATGGATTGAATGGTGACCCCAAGACATATGTTTCGTCCTACCCCCCAGAACCAATGAATGGGACTTTATATTTGGAAATAGGGTCTCCGCATAGGTAAGAAAGTTAAGGATCTTGAGATCATCCAGAATTGGGATGGTCCATAAATGCAATGACAGGCATCCTTCTGAGAGACCGGAGAGGAGACACAGACACAGAGGAGGAGGCCACGTGGAGACGGAGGCAGAGACTGGAGTGATGCGGCCACAAGCCCAGGGACACCTGGAGGCCCCAGCAGCTGGGAGAGGCAGGAAGGACCCTCCCCTGGAGCCTCTACAGGGAACGCAGCCCTGCCTACACATGGATCTCAGACTTCAGGTCTCCAGGACCAAAAGAGAATAAATTCCTGTGGGTTTTTTTTTTGAGACAGAGTCTGGCTCTGTCCCCCAGGCTGGAGTGCAGTGGCGCGATCTTGGCTCACCGCAAGCTCAGCCTCCCGAGTAGCTGGAACTACAGGCGTTCACCACCAGGCCTGGCTAATTTTTGTATTTTTAGTAGAGACGGAGTTTCACCGTGTTAGCCAGGATGGTCTCGATCTCCTGACCTCATGATCCGCCCACCTCGGCCTCCCAAAGTGCCGGGATGACAGGCGTGAGCCACCGCGCCCGGCCCATTCCTGTTCTTTAATCCACACACATTTGTGGCCAGTCTGTCTCTCTCTCTATCTCTCTCTCAGACAGAGTCTCCCTCTGTCAGCCTAGGCCTGAGGGCCACGGTGCAACCACAGCTCACTGCAGCCTCAACCTCCTGGACTCAAGCCACCCCTTTGGTCCCAGCTACTTGGGAGGTTGAGAAGGAAGGATCCTCTTGAGCCCTGGAGGAGGTGAGCTGTGATTAGCCCCGGGACGCACCTAAGGTAAAACCTCTCCGCGGAGAACTGGGGCCTGGGAGATTCGGTCTCCGGCTGTGCTGTTTCCAGAATGGAAACATTCTTTGAATCGTAGGAGAGGGGATCTGCTTTTAGATCGGCTCAGGAAGCAATGGCAGTTTTTGTTGTTGTTGTTGTTGTTTTTTAGGCTGAGTATCACTCAGCCTAAAAAACACTGAGTCACCCAGGCTGGACTGCAGTGGCACGATCTCGGCTCACTGCAAGCTCCGCCTCCCGGGTTCAAGCGATCTCAGCTCACAACAACCTCTGCCTCCCAGGTTCAAACGATTCTCCTCCCTCAGCCTCCCGAGTAGCTGGGATTATAGGCGCCCGCCACCACGCCCAGCTAATTTTTGTATTTTTAATAGGGACGGGTTTCACCATGTTAGCCAGGCTGGTCTCGAACGCCTGACCTCATGATCCGCCCGCCTCAGCCTCCCAAAGTGCTGGGATTACAGGCGGGAGCCATGGTGCCTGGCCAGAAGCTTTTACTCTCAAGCAATCCTTTTCTGAATACGGCTGCAGAGTCCCTGGGCACAGCCACTCTAGATGGAAGAGAGCAACCCCTGGCCTGCAGACAGCTGTCTTATTTGATTTGATTTTTTTGAGATGTAGTCTCGCTCTGTCGCCAAGGCTGGAGTGCAGTGGCACCATCTCGGCTCACTGCAAGCTCCGCCTCCCGGGTTCAAGCGATTCTCCTGCCTCAGCTTCCCAAGTAGCTGGGACTACAGGCGTGCACCACCATGACCAGCTAATTTTGTATTTTTAGTAGAGACGGGGTTTCACCGTGTTAGCCAGGATAGTCTCCATCTCCTGACCGCGTGATCCGCCCGCCTCGGTGTTATTCCAAGGCCCAGGGGGTGTCTGTCAGGGGGATGACCTTGTTTCCCCTCCACCTCTCCTCTCGTGAATAAGATTAAGGTGTGAGGTCACCATCAGGTTCAGGGGCCTTTTGGAGGTCACAGAAACGGGGGGAGTGAACCTCTTCTCCTTTGCAGGCAGACCACCAAGAAACAGTGAAGAACTGGTGACCCGTAGGCAGGCGCGCAGGGGTGGCCTGTGTTTCTGTGACCCAGGATGGCGCGCCGGACGTCCACTAACCCATACAGGAGACTGGAGGGGCACGCCCTGCACACCCCACTCCCCACTCACCGAAGCGCTGGGGGGTGCTCCAGGCACTCGAGAATTCATACATTGTTTCCTGGGCTCTTATTTGCACTGTGTACGTTCCAGGATTGGGTAGCTGGAAGGAGGTTGTGTCTCTGACCTGTGGTTTCAAAGAAAAGAAAGAAGGAAAGAGGGGCCGGGTGTGGTGGCTCACGCCTGTCATCCCAGCACTTTGGGAGGCCGAGGCAGGTGGATCACCTGATGTCAGGAGTTCAAGACCAGCCTGGCCAACATGGTGAAACCCTGTCTCTACTAAAAATACAAAAATTAGCTGGACATGGTGGCAGGTGCCTGTCATCCCAGCTACTCGGGAGGCTGAGTCAGGGAGAGTCACTTGAACCTGGAAGGCGGAGGTTGCAGTGAGCCGAGACTGCACCACTGCACTGCAGCTTGGGTAACAAGAGACTCTGTGTCAAAATAAGAAAAGAAAGAAAAAGGAAGGGAGGGAGGAAGGAGACAGGGAGGGAGGAAGGAGACAGGGAGGGAGGGAGGAGGGAGGAGGAAGGAGAAAAAGGACAGAGGGAGAGGAGCGCCCGCCCATTCCTGTTCTTTAATCCACACACATTTGTGGCCAGTCTGTCTCTCTCTCTATCTCTCTCTCAGACAGAGTCTCCCTCTGTCAGCCTAGGCCTGAGGGCCACGGTACAACCACAGCTCACTGCAGCCTCAACCTCCTGGACTCAAGCCACCCCTTTGGTCCCAGCTACTTGGGAGGTTGAGAAGGAAGGATCCTCTTGAGCCCTGGAGGAGGTGAGCTGTGATTAGCCCCGGGATGCACCTAAGCTAAAACCTCTCCGCGAAGAACTGGGGCCTGGGAGATTCGGTCTCCGGCTGTGCTGTTTCCAGAATGGAAACATTCTTTGAATCGTAGGAGAGGGGATCTGCTTTTAGATCGGCTCAGGAAGCAATGGCAGTTTTTGTTGTTGTTGTTGTTGTTTTTTAGGCTGAGTATCACTCAGCCTAAAAAACACTGAGTCACCCAGGCTGGACTGCAGTGGCACGATCTGGGCTCACCGCAACCTCTGCCTCCCGGGTTCAAGCACGATCTGGGCTCACCGCAACCTCTGCCTCCCAGGTTCAAGCGATTCTCTGTCGTAGCTGTGGGACGACAGGCATAAGTCACAGCACCCGGCCTAATTTTTGTATTTTTAGTAGAGACGGGGTTTCGCCATGTTGGCCAGGCTGGTCTCGAACTCCTGACCTCAGGGGATCCACCCACCTCAGCCTCCCAAAGTGCTGGGATGACAGGCCTGAGCCATGGTGCCTGGCCAGAAGCTTTTACTCTCAAGCAATCCTTTTCTGAATCCGGCTGCAGAGTCCATGGGCACAGCCACTCTAGATGGAAGAGAGCAACCCCTGGCCTGCAGACAGCTGTCTTATTTGATTTGATTTTTTTGAGATGGAGTCTCGCTCTGTCGCCCAGGCTGGAGTGCAGTGGCACCATCTCGGCTCACTGCAAGCTCCGCCTCCCGGGTTCCCGCCGTTCTCCTGCCTCAGCCTCCCGAGTAGCTGGGACTACAGGCGCCCGCCACCACACCGGGCTAATTTTTTGTATTTTTAGTAGAGACGGGGTTTCACCGTGTTAGCCAGGATAGTCTCCATCTCCTGACCTCGTGATCCGCCCGCCTCGGTGTTATTCCAAGGCCCAGGGGGTGTCTGTCAGTGGGATGACCTTGTTTCCCCTCCACATCTCCTCTCGTGAATAAGATTAAGGTGTGAGGTCACCATCAGGTTCAGGGGCCTTTTGGAGGTCACAGAAACGGGGGGAGTGAACCTCTTCTCCTTTGCAGGCAGACCACCAAGAAACAGTGAAGAACTGGTGACCCGTAGGCAGGCGCGCAGGGGTGGCCTGTGTTTCTGTGACCCAAGATGGCGCGCCTGACTTCCACTCACCCATAAAGGAGACTGGAGGGGCACGCCCTGCACACCCCACTCCCCACTCACCGAAGCGCTGGGGGGTGCTCCAGGCACTCGAGAATTCATACATTGTTTCCTGGGCTCTGTGACGTCCAGGATTGGGTAGCTGGAAGGAGGTTGTGTCTCTGACCTGTGGTTTCAAAGAAAAGAAAGAAGGAAAGAGGGGCCGGGTGTGGTGGCTCACGCCTGTCATCCCAGCACTTTGGGAGGCCGAGGCAGGTGGATCACCTGAGGTCAGGAGTTCAAGACCAGCCTGGCCAACATGGTGAAACCCTGTCTCTACTAAAAATACAAAAATTAGCCAGGTGTGGTGGCAGGCACCTGTAGTCCCAGCTACTCAGGAGGCTGAGGCAGGAGAATCACTTGAACCTGGGAGGTGGAGGTTGCAGTGAGGTGAGATCGCACCAGTGCACTGCAGCCTGGGTAACAAGAGACTCTGTGTCAAAATAAGAAAAGAAAGAAAAAAGGAAGGGAGGGAGGGAGGGAAGAGAGAAGGAAAAGAGAAAGAAAGAGGAAGAAAGGAGGGAGGGAGGGAAGGAGAAAAAAGGAAAGAGGGAGGGAGGGAGGGAAAGAGAAAAGAAAAAAAAGGAAAAGAAAGAAGAAAAGAGGGGCTGGACGCTATGGTTCATGCCTCTCACCACAGCACGTTTGGAGGCTGAGGTGGGAGAACTGTTAAAGCCCAGGAGTTTGACACCAGCCTGGGCAACATAGCAAGACCCTATCTTTACTGAGAAAAAAAAAAATGTAAAAATTAGCGGACATGGTGACACACGCCTTTGGTCCCAGCTACTGGGGAGGCTGAGGTGGGAGGATACTGTGAGCCTAGGAGTTTGAGACCAGCCTGAACAACAAAACAAGACCCCATCTCTACCAAAAAAAATTTTTTTTTTTTTCTTGAGATGGAGTTTCGCTTTTGTCACCCAGGCTGGAGTGCAGTGGCACGAATTTGGCTCACTGCAACCTCCGCCTCCCAGATTCAAGCGATTCTCCAGCCTCAGCCGCCCGAGTAGCTGGGACTACAGGCGTGCACCACCATGACCAGCTAATTTTGTATTTTTAGTAGAGACGGGGTTTCGCCATGTTGACCAGGCTGGTCTCGAACTCCTGACCTCAGGTGATCCGCCCGTCTCGGCCGCCCAAAGTGCTGGGATGACAGGCCTGAGCCATGGTGCCTGGCCAGAAGCTTTTACTCTCAAGCAATCCTTTTCTGAATCCGGCTGCAGAGTCCATGGGCACAGCCACTCTAGATGGAAGAGAGCAACCCCTGGCCTGCAGACGGCTGTCTTATTTGATTTGATTTTTTTGAGCCGGAGTCTCGCTCTGTCGCCCAGGCTGGAGAGCAGTGGCCGGATCTCAGCTCACTGCAAGCTCCGCCTCCCGGGTTCACACCATTCTCCTGCCTCAGCCTCCCGAGTAGCTGGGACTACAGGCGCCCGCCACCACGCCCGGCTAGTTTTTTGCATTTTTAGTAGAGACGGGGTTTCACCATGTTAGCCAGGCTGGTCTCGATCTCCTGACCTCGTGATCCGCCCGCCTCGGTGTTATTCCAAGGCCCAGGGGGTGTCTGTCAGTGGGATGACCTTGTTTCCCCTCCACATCTCCTCTCGTGAATAAGATTAAGGTGTGAGGTCACCATCAGGTTCAGGGGCCTTTTGGAGGTCACAGAAACGGGGGGAGTGAACCTCTTCTCCTTTGCAGGCAGACCACCAAGAAACAGTGAAGAACTGGTGACCCGTAGGCAGGCGGGCGGGGGTGGCCTGTGTTTCCGTGACCCAGGATGGCGCGCCTGACTTCCAGTCACCCATAAAGGAGACTGGAGGGGCACGCCCTGCTCACCCCACTCCCCACTCACCGAAGCGCTGGGGGGTGCTCCAGGCACTCGAGAATTCATACATTGTTTCCTGGGCTCTTATTTGCACTGTGTACGTTCCAGGATTGGGTAGCTGGAAGGAGGTTGTGTCTCTGACCTGTGGTTTAAAAGAAAAGAAAGAAGGAAAGAGGGGCCGGGTGTGGTGGCTCACGCCTCTCACCTCAGCACTTTGGGAGGCCGAGGCAGGTGGATCACCTGAGGTCAGGAGTTCAAGACCAGCCTGGCCAACGTGGTGAAACCCCGTCTCTACTAAAAATACAAAAATTAGCTGGGTGTGGTGGCGGGCACCTGTAATCCCAGCTACTCGGGAGGCTGAGGCAGGAGAATCACTTGAACCTGGGAGGTGGAGGTTGCAGTGAGCTGAGATCGCACCACCGCACTACAGCCTGGGTAACAGAGACTGTGTGTCAAAATAAGAAAAGAAAGAAAGAAAAAGGAAGGAAGGAAGGAAGGAGAGAAGAGAGAAGGAAAAGAGAAAGAGGAAGAAAGGAGGGAGGGAGGGAAGGAGAAAATAGGAGAGAGGGAGGGAGGGAAAGAGAAAAGAAAAAAAAGGAAAAGAAAGAAGAAAAGAGGGGCTGGACGCTATGGTTCATGCCTCTCACCACAGCACTTTTGGAGGCTGAGGTGGGAGAATTGTTTAAGCCCAGGAGTTTGACACCAGCCTGGGCAACATAGCAAGACCCTATCTTTACTGAGAAAAAAAATGTAAAAATTACCAGACATGGTGACACACGCCTTTGGTCCCAGCTACTGGGGAGGCTGAGGTGGGAGGATACTGTGAGCCTAGGAGTTTGAGACCAGCCTGAACAACAAAACAAGACCCCATCTCTACCAAAAAAAATTTTTTTTTTTTTTCTTGAGATGGAGTTTCGCTTTTGTCACCCAGGCTGGAGTGCAGTGGCACGAATTTGGCTCACTGCAACCTCCGCCTCCCAGATTCAAGCGATTCTCCAGCCTCAGCCTCCCGAGTAGCTGGGACTACAGGCGTGCACCACCATGACCAGCTAATTTTGTATTTTTAGTAGAGACGGTGTTTCTCCATGTTGGTCAGGCTGGTCTTGAACTCCCGACCTCAGGTGATCCGCCCCCTGCCTCAGCCTCCCAAAGTGCTGGGATTACCGGCATGAACCACCACGCCCAGCCAAACATATTCTATGCTATGCTATGCTATGCTATGCTATGCTATGCTATTCTATTTTATGCTATGCTATTCTATTCTATTCTATGCTGTTGTATTCTATTCTATTCTATTCTATGCTGTTCTATGCTATGCTATGCTATGCTATGCTATTCTATTCTATTCTATTCTATGCTATTCTATTCTATGCTGTTCTATGGTATGCTATGCTATTCTATGCTATTCTATGCTATGCTATTCTATCCTATTCTATTCTATGCTGTCTTAACATTCTGTATGCATTCTATTCTGTTCTATCTATGTTCTCATTCTGTATTCCATTCTGTGCCATGTTCTCCCATCCTGTTCTGTTCTATCCCATGAACGTTCTGTGCTGTAACATTCCCATTCCATGCTATGCTGTTCACAGACATTCTATTCTGCTGTTCTTCTATGCCATGCCATTCATCCCATTCTATTCTGTATCCCATGTAACGTTTCTGTATGCTATTCTGTTCATTAACAATGTTATTCTGTAACATTCTGTTCTATCCTGTTCATCTGTATTCTGTTCTGTCACCATAACATCTCTGCCATGCCATTCCATTCTGTTCTGTCATTCCCATGCCATTCTTTCTCATGCTATTCATTCTGTGCCATTCTCCTATGCTCCATTTCTGTTCTATCCCATGTCTGTTCCATGCTGCTGTTCCATTCTATTCTGTTCTCCCCATGTATGTTCATTTCATCAGTAACATGCTGTTCTGCTGCTTCTCATTCATGCTGTATTCTGTTCTATGCATGCTGTTCTATTCTGTTCTATGCCATTCTGTCCATTCTATTTTCCCATTTCTGTGCCATGCTGTTCCATTCCATTCCATGCTGCCATTCCATGCTATCTTCTATTCTATGTGCTGTCTACTATGCCATTCATGTTCTGCCTATGCTATTCCATCCCATTCCATTCTATTCTATTCTATGCTGTTCTATGCTATGCTGTTCTATTCTATGCTATGCTATTCTATGCTATTCTATTCTATGCTATTCTATTCTATGCTATGCTATTCTATCCTATTCTATTCTATTCTATGCTGTTCTATGCTATGCTATTCTATTCTATGCTATGCTATTCTATGCTATTCTATTCTATGCTATGCTATGCTATGCTGTTCTATTCTATGCTGTTCTATTCTATTCTATTCTATTCTATGCTGTTCTATTCTATGCTATGCTATTCTATGCTATGCTATTCCATCCCATTCTATCTCCCCATTCTGCTATTCTGTACTTTCCATGCTATGCTGTTCTACATTCCCATGCCATGCTATTCTATGCTATTCATTCCATGCCATGCTTCTATTCTATGCTCATGCTGTTCTATCTCATTCTCATTTGTCATTCTATGCCATTTCTATGCTATGCTATTCTATTCTATGCTATGCTATTCTATTCTATGCTATGCTATGCTATGCTGTTCTATTCTATGCTGTTCTATTCTATTCTATTCTATTCTATGCTGTTCTATTCTATGCTATGCTATTCTATGCTATGCTATTCTATGCTATGCTATGCTATGCTATTCTGTTCTATGCTGTTCTATTCTATGCTATGCTATCCTATGCTATGCTGTTCTATTCTATGCTGTTCTATTCTATTCTATTCTATTCTATTCTATTCTATTCTATGCTGTTCTATTCTATGCTGTTCTATGCTGTACTGTGCTATGCTATGCTATGCCATGCCATGCCAGAGTCTTGCTCTGTCGCCCAGGCTGGAGTGCAGTGGCCGGATCTCAGCTCACTGCAAGCTCTGCCTCCCGGGTTTATGCCATTCTCCTGCCTCAGCCTCCCGAGTAGCTGGGACTACAGGCGCCGCCACCACGCCCGGCTAGTTTTTTGTATTTTTTAGTAGAGACAGGGTTTCACCGTGTTAGCCAGGATGGTCTCGATCTGACCTCGTGGTCCGCTCGCCTCGGCCTCCCAAAGTGCTGGGATTACCGGCATGAGCCACCGCGCCCAGCCCCAAAGTTTTTTTAAATGAACTGACATGGTGGCAAATGCCTGTGGTTTCAGGTACTCAGGAGGCTGAGGCAGGAAGATCCCTTGAGCTCAGGAGGCAGAGGTTGCAGTGAGCTGTGACTGTGCCACTGACCTCCAGCCTGGGTGACACAGTGAGAGCCTGTCTCAAATTAAAAACCAAAAAGTAGAAGAAAAAACCATTCATATTTGGTGGGTACAAAAGAACGAGGCTGCACTGTGATCCCCCAAACTTCGTATGATACAGTCTTAGCCCCCAGCACCTTTCAGTGGGGCCTTATGATGAAATAGCTGTTCATAACAGATGTCATGAAGATGCAAATTGAGATGATGTCATTTTGGATTAGGGTGGGCCCTAAATTCTGTGACCGATGTCCTTATAAGAAGAGGAGACACGGCCGGGTGCGGTGGCTCACGCCTGTCATCCCAGCGCTTTAGGAGGCTGAGGCGGGCGGATCACCTCAGGTCAGGAGTTCGAGGTCAGCCTGAGCAACAAGGTGAAACCCTGTCTTTACTAAAAATACAAAAAACTAGCCGGGCGAGGTTGCGGCCACCTGTAGTCCCAGCTACTCGGGAGGCTGAGGCAGGAGAATGGGGTGAGCCCGGGAGGTGGAGCTTGCAGTGAGCCGAGATCACACCACTACACTCCAGCCTGGGCGACAGAGCGAGACTCCGTCTCAAAAAAAAAAAAAAAAAGAGAGAGAGACACAGATGCAGAGAAAAAGGTCACGTGGAGACGGAGGCAGAGAGTGGAGTGATGTGGCCACAAGCCCAGGGACCCCTGGAGTCCCCAGGAGCTGGGAGAGGCCGGAAGGATCCCATCTGTCTGTGAAAATGGACTAATAGAGACAGACAGAGACAGAGATAGAGAAACAGAGACAGACAGAGGGGAGGCAGAGAGAGGGAGAGAGAAAAACAGAGACAGAGAGAAAAGCAGAAACAGAGAGGGACAGAGACAGA
Source organism: Cercopithecus mona (assembly GCA_014849445.1). NCBI lineage: Eukaryota > Metazoa > Chordata > Mammalia > Primates > Cercopithecidae > Cercopithecus > Cercopithecus mona. The sequence continues at coordinate 31,244,716 of JABBCR010000771.1, forward strand.
GAGAGTGGGTGATGTAGTCTGGCTGTGTCCCCACCCAAATCTCATCTTTTCACGCCATTCTCCTGCCTCAGCCTCCTGAGACAGGCGTGCGCCACCACGCCTGGCTAATATTTGTATTTTTTAGTAGAGACGGGTTTCACCGTGTTGGCCAGGCTGGTCTCGAACTCCTGACCTCGTGATCGGCCCACCTCGGCCTCCCAGGTGCTGGGAACGGCCGGCTAATTTTGTATTTTTTAGTAGAGACGGATTTCACCGTGTTGGCCAGGCTGGTCTCGAACTCCCGACCTCAGGTGATCCGCCTCGGCAGTTGTTGTAAAAATCTTGTCTTGGCAGGACATGCCTCTGCTCCTTCTTCACCTTCTGCCATGGTGAGGCCTCCCAGCCACGTGAAACTGTGTCTTTTGTTTATAAATTACCAGGTCTTGGGTATGCCTTTATCAGCAGTGTGACATGGACTAATCCAGGGGACAGACAGGCAGAGAAAGACAGAGACAATCACAGACAGAGAAGAAAGATACAGAGACAGGGAGAGAACTAGAAAGATAAAGAGAGGGGCTGGGCACGGTGGCTCACGCCTGTCATCCCAGCACTTTGGGAGGCCGAGGCGGGCGGATCGCCTGAGGTCAGGAGTTCGAGACCAGCCTGGCCAACATAGTGAAACCGTATCTGTATTAAAAATACAAAAAAAAAAGTTAGCTGGGCATGGCGGCGAGTGCCTGTAATCCCAGCTACTTGGGAGGCTGAGGGAGTAGATTTGCTCAAACCCGGGAGGCAGAGGTTGCAGCGAGCCGAGATCCTGCCACCGTACTGCAGCCTAGGCAACAAGAGCAAAACTCCGTTTCAAAAAGAAACATGAAGAGAGGGAGGGAGAAAGGGAGAGAGATACAGAGACACAGAGAGACAGACTGGGAGAGGGGGAGATTCAGACAAGGAGAGAGAGAAAGAGGGGGAGGGAGAATGAAAGAGGGAGAGACAGGGACACAGACGGGGACAGTGGGAGAGAGAGAGAGAGAGAACGAGGTAGTGAGAACGGTAGAGAGATACAGAGACACAGAGACTGGGAGAGGGGGAGATTCAGACAAGGAGAGAGAGAAAGAGGGGGAGGGAGAATGAAAGAGGGAGAGACAGGGACACAGACGGGGACAGTGGGAGAGAGAGAGAGAGAAAGAGGGAGGGAGAAAGGGAGAGAGATACAGAGACACAGAGACTGGGAGAGGGGGAGATACAAGGAGAGAGAGATAAAGGGGGAGGGAGAATGAAAGAGGGAGAGACAGACGGGGACAGTGGGAGACAGAGAAAGAGGGAAGGAGAAAGGGAGAGATACAGAGACAGAGAGACTGGGAGAGGGGGAGATACAGACAAGGAGAGAGAAAAAGAGGGAGAGAGAATGAAAGAGGGAGAGACGGAGACACAGATGGGGACAGTGGGAAATGGCGACAGTAGGAGATAGAGATGGAGACAAAAAGATAGAGGGAGAAAGGGAGATGCAGACAGACACAGAGACAGGGAGATAGAGATGGAGAGAGAGAAAGAGGGAAGGAGAAAGGGAGAGAGATACAGAGACACAGAGAGACTGGGAGAGGGGGAGATACAAGGAGAGAGAGATAAAGAGGGGGAGGGAGAATGAAAGAGGGAGAGACAGGGACACAGACGGGGACAGTGGGAGACAGAGACGGAGAGAGAAAGAGGGAGGGAGAAAGGGAGAGAGATACAGAGACAGACACAGAGAGAGAGAGAGAGAGAGAGAGAGAGAGAGAGAGAGAGAGGGAGGGAGAATGAAAGAGGGAGACAGCTATGCTATTCTATTCTATGCTATGCTGTTCTATGCTATGCTGTTCTATTCTATGCTATGCTATTCTATGCTATTCTATTCTATGCTATTCTATTCTATGCTATTCTATTCTATGCTATTCTATTCTATGCTATGCTGTTCTATGCTATGCTGTTCTATTCTATGCTATGCTATTCTATGCTATTCTATTCTATGCTATTCTATTCTATGCTATTCTATTCTATGCTATTCTATTCTATGCTATTCTATTCTATTCTATGCTGTTCTATTCTATGCTATTCTATTCTATGCTATGCTATTCTATGCTATTCTATTCTATGCTATTCTATTCTATGCTATTCTATTCTATGCTATGCTATTCTATCCTATTCTATTCTATTCTATGCTGTTCTATGCTATGCTATTCTATTCTATGCTATGCTATTCTATGCTATTCTATTCTATGCTATTCTATTCTATGCTATTCTATTCTATGCTATGCTATTCTATCCTATTCTATTCTATTCTATGCTGTTCTATGCTATGCTGTTCTGTTCTGTTCTGTTCTGTGCTGTGCTATTCTGTTCTATGCTGTTCTATTCTGTTCTGTTCTGTGCTATTCTGTTCTATGCTATTCTGTTCTATGCTGTTCTATTCTATGCTGTTCTATGCCATGCCATTCTATTCCATGCTATTCTGTTCTATGCTATGCTATTCTGTTCTGTGCCATGCTGTTCTGTTCTGTGCTATTCTGTTCTGTTCTGTGCTGTGCTGTTCTGTCCTGTTCTGTTCTGTTCTATTCTATTCTGTGCTGTTCTGTTCTGTGCTATTCTGTTCTGTGCTGTTCTGTGCTATTCTATTCTATGCTGTTCTATGCTATGCTGTTCTATTCTATGCTGTTCTATTCTATTCTATTCTATTCTATGCTGTTCTATTCTATGCTATGCTATTCTATGCTATTCTATTCTATGCTATTCTATTCTATGCTATGCTGTTCTATGCTATGCTATTCTATTCTATGCTATGCTATTCTATGCTATTCTATGCTATGCTATTCTATTCTATTCTATGCTATTCTATCCTATTCTATTCTATTCTATGCTGTTCTATGCTATGCTATTCTATTCTATGCTATGCTATTCTATGCTATTCTATTCTATTCTATGCTATTCTATTCTATGCTGTTCTATGGTATGCTATGCTATTCTATGCTATTCTATGCTATGCTATTCTATCCTATTCTATTCTATTCTATGCTGTTCTATGCTATGCTATTCTATTCTATGCTATGCTATTCTATGCTATTCTATTCTATGCTATTCTATTCTATGCTATGCTATTCTATCCTATTCTATTCTATCCTATGCTGTTCTATGCTATGCTGTTCTATTCTATGCTATGCTATTCTATGCTATTCTATTCTATTCTATGCCATGCCATTCATTCATGCCATTCTATTCTATGCCATTCTATTCTATGCCATGCCATTCTATTCATGCTATGCTATTCTGTTCTATGCCATGCCATGCTATTCTATGCCATGCTATTCTATGCCATGCCATTCCATCCCATTCTATTCTGTTCTATGCCATGCTGTTCTGTGCTGTTCTATTCTATTCTATGCCATGCTATTCTGTGCCATTCTATTCTGTGCCATTCTATTCATGCTATGCCATGCCATGCTATGCTATTCCATCCCATTCTATTCTGTTCTATGCTATGCCATGCCATGCCATTCCATGCCATGCCATTCTATTCATGCTATGCTATTCTATGCTGTGTTCTATTCTATTCATTCTATGCTATGCTATTCTATGCTATTCTATGCTATGCTATTCTATTCTATTCTATGCTATTCCATCCCATTCTATTCATTCTATGCCATGCCATTCCAGTTCTATTCTATTCTATTCTATTCTATGCTGTTCTATTCTATGCTGTTCTATGCTGTACTGTGCTATGCTATGCTATGCCATGCCATGCCAGAGTCTTGCTCTGTCGCCCAGGCTAGAGTGCAGTGGCGTGATCTCAGCTCACTGCAAGCTCTGCCTCCTGGATTTATGCCATTCTCCTGCCTCAGCCTCCCGAGTAGCTGGGACTACAGGCGCCGCCTCCTTGCCCGGCTAGTTTTTTGTATTTTTTAGTAGAGACAGGGTTTCACCATGTTAGCCAGGATGGTCTCGATCTGACCTCGTGGTCCGCCCGTCTCGGCCTCCCAAAGTGCTGGGATTACCGGCGTGAGCCACCGCGCCCAGCCCCAAAGTTTTTTTAAATGAACTGACATGGTGGCAAACGCCTATGGTTTTAGGTACTCAGGAGGCTGAGGCAGGAAGATCCCTTGAGCTCAAGAGGCAGAGGTTGCAGCGAGCCGTGGCTGTGCCACCAACCTCCAGCCCGGGTGACACAGTGAGAGCCTGTCTCAAATTAAAAACCAAAAAGTAGAAGAAAAAACCATTCATATTTGGTGGGTACAAAAGAACGAGGCTGCACTGTGATCCCCCAAACTTCGTATGATACAGTCTTAGCCCCCAGCACCTTTCAGTGGGGCCTTATGATGAAATAGCTGTTCATAACAGATGTCATGAAGATGCAAATTGAGATGATGTCATTTTGGATTAGGGTGGGCCCTAAATTCTATGACCGATGTCCTTATAAGAAGAGGAGACACGGCCGGGTGCGGTGGCTCACGCCTGTCATCCCAGCGCTTTAGGAGGCTGAGGCGGGCGGATCACCTCAGGTCAGGAGTTCGAGGTCAGCCTGAGCAACAAGGTGAAACCCTGTCTTTACTAAAAATACAAAAAATTAGCCAGGCGAGGTGGCGGCCACCTGTAGTCCCAGCTACTCGGGAGGCTGAGGCAGGAGAATGGGGTGAACCCGGGAGGTGGAGCTTGCAGTGAGCCGAGATCGCACCACTGCACTCCAGCCTGGGCGACAGAACAAGATTCCGTCTCAAAAAAAAAAAAAAAGACACAGATGCAGAGAAAAAGGTCACGTGGAGACGGAGGCAGAGAGTGGAGTGATGTGGCCACAAGCCCAGGGACCCCTGGAGTCCCCAGGAGCTGGGAGAGGCCGGAAGGATCCCCATTCGTCTGTGAAAATGGACTAATAGAGGGGGACAGACAGAGACAGAGATAGAGAAACAGAGACAGACAGAGGGGAGGCAGAGAGAGGGAGAGAGAAAAACAGAGACAGAGAGAAAAGCAGAAACAGAAGGACAGAGACACAGAGAGTGGGTGATGTAGTCTGGCTGTGTCCCCACCCAAATCTCATCTTAAATTCTAGCTCCCACAATTCCAACGTGTTGTGAGAGGGACTGTGTGGGAGATAATTGAATCATGGGGGCAATCTCCCCCATACTGTTCTCAGGGTAGTGAATACGTCTCACGATTTCTGATGGTTTAATAAGGGAAACCCTTTCTCTTGCCTCTCTTTTTTTTTTTTTTCCTCCAGACATAGTTTTGCTGTCGCCCAGGCTGGAGTGCAGTGGTGCGATCTCAGCTCACTGCAACCTCCCCCTCCCGGGTTCACGCCATTCTCCTGCCTCAGCCTCCTGAGTAGCTGCGACTACAGGCGTGCGCCACCACGCCTGGCTAATATTTGTATTTTTAGTGGAGACGGGGTTTCACCGTGTTGGCCAGGCTGGTCTCGAACTCCTGACCTCGTGATCGGCCCACCTCGGCCTCCCAGGGTGCTGGGATGACAGGCGTGAGCCACCACGGCCGGCTAATTTTTGTATTTTTAGTAGAGACGGGATTTCACCGTGTTGGCCAGGCTGGTCTCGAACTCCCGACCTCAGGTGATCCGCCCGCCTCGGCAGTTGTTGTAAAAAATCTTGTCTTGGCCGCTGCCATGTAGGACATGCCTCTGCTCCTTCTTCACCTTCTGCCATGGTTGTGAGGCCTCCCCAGCCACGTGAAACTGTGAGTGCATGAACCGTCTTTTGTTTATAAATTACCAGGTCTTGGGTATGCCTTTATCAGCAGTGTGACATGGACTAATCCAGGGGGACAGACAGGGAGAGACAGAGAAAGACAGAGACAATCACAGAGAGAGAATGGGAGAGAGAAAGGGAGAAAGATACAGAGACAGACAGAGAGGGGAAGGGAGAGAGAGACAGGGAGAGAACTAGAAAGATAAAGAGAGGGGCTGGGCACGGTGGCTCACGCCTGTAATCCCAGCACTTTGGGAGGCCGAGGCGGGCGGATCGCCTGAGGTCAGGAGTTCGAGACCAGCCTGGTCAACATGGTGAAACCGTATCTGTATTAAAAATACAGAAAAAAAGTTAGCTGGCCATGGCGGCAAGTTCCTGTAATCCCAGCTACTTGGGAGGCTGAGGGAGTAGATTTGCTTAAACCTGGGAGGCAGAGGTTGCAGCGAGCCGAGATCGTGCCACCGCACTCCAGCCTAGGCAACAAGAGCAAAACTCCGTTTCAAAAAGAAACATGAAGAGAGGGAGGGAGAAAGGGAGAGAGATACAGAGACACAGAGACAGACTGGGAGAGGGGGAGATTCAGACAAGGAGAGAGAGAAAGAGGGGGAGGGAGAATGAAAGAGGGAGAGACAGAGACACAGACGGGGACAGTGGGAGACAGAGACAGAGAAAGAGAGAGAGAGAAAGAGGGAGGGAGAAAGGGAGAGAGATACAGACACACAGAGACACTGGGAGGGGGGAGATACAGACAAGGAGAGAGAGATAGGGAGGGAGAATGAAAGACGGAGAGACGGAGACACAGATGGGGACAGTGGGAGAGAGTGAGAGAGAAAGAGGGCGGGATAAAGGGAGAGAGATACAGAGACACAGAGACTGGGAGTGGGGGAGATACAAGGAGAGAGAGATAAAGGGGGAGGGAGAATGAAAGAGGGAGAGACAGACGGGGACAGTGGGAGACAGAGAAAGAGGGAAGGAGAAAGGGAGAGATACAGAGACAGAGAGACTGGGAGAGGGGGAGATACAGCCACGGAGAGAGAAATAGCGGGAGGGAGAATGAAAGAGGGAGAGACCGCGACACAGACGGGGACAGTGGGAGAAAGAGACCGAGAGAGAGAGAGAGAGAGGGAGAATGAAAGAGGGAGAGAGAAAGGAGAGATACAGAGACAGACACAGAGACAGGGAGATAGAGATGGAGAGAGAGAAAGAGGGAGGGAGAAAGGGAGAGAGATACAGAGACACAGAGAGACTGGGAGAGGGGGAGATACAAGGAGAGAGAGATAAAGAGGGGGAGGGAGAATGAAAGAGGGAGAGACAGGGACACAGACGGGGACAGTGGGAGACAGAGACGGAGAGAGAAAGAGGGAGGGAGAAAGGGAGAGAGATACAGAGACACAGAGAGACTGGGAGAGGGGGAGATACAAGGAGAGAGAGATAAAGAGGGGGAGGGAGAATGAAAGACGGAGAGACGGAGACACAGATGGGGACAGTGGGAGATAGAGACGGAGAGAGAGAAAGAGGGAGGGAGAAAGGGAGAGAGATACAGAGACACAGACAGAGAGACTGGGAGGGGGGAGATACAGACAAGGAGAGAGAAAGATAAAGGGGGAGGGAGAATGAAAGAGGGAGAGACAGAGACACAGACGGGGACAGTGGGAGACAGAGACGGAGAGAGAGAAAGAGGGAGGGAGAAAGGGAGATACAGAGACAGACACAGAGAGAGGGGGCCATAGACATAGGCAGAGAGAGAGAGGGAGGGAGAAAAGGAGAGAGATACAGAGACGGGGAGGGAGACAGAGATGAGAGAGAGACAGAGAGAAAGGGAGAGATTCAGAGACACCGAGAGAGAGAGAGAGAGAGAGAGAGAGGGAAACAGATGGACAGAGAGAGGGGACATGACAATGCCGTGGTCCGGCTGTTTGTTCCTCCAGATCCCAGGCAGGGGCTGCTGGAGGGTCCCCTGTGTGAGGTGCTCGTCTGAGGCCTGGGCCACCTGTCTGTCAGTGCTTGTCTCTGCTGGGTAGAGCTATGGTTTGGTAGCTCCCTCCTGCTGGACTGCGGCTGCCTGGCCCAGGGTAAGGCATGTGGGGCAAATGGGTGGACCTCGTTTGGACGGCGCCTGGCCAGCCACAGCGTCTGGCTCACACCTCGGGAGGCGTCATCCCTGACTCTGCCTTTTCCCGTCCCTCAGTTTGGGGATGGGCAATATCCCAATTTTGCAAGATTGCAGTAAGGGTGACACCCAGAGCCTGTCAAATGAAAGCTGCTGAACTATGACTAATAATATTATAATATTATTATGTAATTATATATATTATTATATATTATATATTTACATATATACAATGTATATATAGACGTATATTGTAATTGTGTATAATATATTAAACATATATTATAAAAACATATAAAAATATATAATATATAAATTACAAAATTGATATATAATATAACATAATTGTATATATAATTATAGATAATATAAATATATAATATATCATATATAATATAAATATATAATATATGTCATATAAATATATATAATTATATATAATATACATAAAATATAAATATATATTATATATGGTGACAGCAAGACTCCATCTCAAAAATAAATATATATTATATATGTTATATAACATATATAATATATATTATATAATATGTTATATATTATATAATACATATAATTATAACAATTATATATGATATATTGTGTATTATATATCACATATATATAAGATATGATAAATAACATAATTCTATATTATATCACATATAATATATAATACAATATATAATATACAGCATATCACATATAACATATGTAATATATAGCATATATATGTGTTATCTAATACATTATATGTAATATATATAATTATATATTGCAATAAATAGTATATAATAAAAATATAAAAATCGTATTGTTAATAATAATAATAAAACTCACGCTTTGCAATGTCAAGTACAGCGTCTGGGGCTAGGGAACACTCACCTGTTCTGTCCTTACAGGCTGCATTCTCTGCAAAAGACAAAAGCAAACAAACTTTTGAGTGTCTGGAACCTCCCTGACAGCCTCCTCCTTCCAAACTCAAATTTCTTTCTCCAGGTAAACCAGCAAAACAGTGGGGGCTCTGGGAAGGAAGGCCTTGGGGCAGCAGTAGGGGCAAAAGCACCTGACCAAAAGGTTGGTTGGTTGATTTATTTATTTATGTCACGTAGTCTTGCTCTGCCACCCAGGCTGGAGTGCAGTGGCGTGATTTTGGCTCACTGCAAGCTCTGCCTCCCGGGTTCACGCCATTTTCTTGCCTCAGCCTCCCAAGTAGCTGGGACTACAGGTGCCCGCCACCTTGTCCAGCTAGTTTTTTGTATTTTTAGTAGAGACGGAGTTTCACTGTGTTAGCCAGGATGGTCTCGATCTCCTGACCTCATGATCCGCCCGTCTCGGCCTCCCAAAGTGCTGGGATGACAGGCGTGAGCCACCGCGCCCGGCCCAAAAGGTTTCTTATGGTTACAAGCCCTTGTGGCAAGACCTTGGTGGGAGGGGGCTTCGTGAGGCCTGTGGACAAACAAGACCCTGTCGTCTCAGACTGCTTCTGGATGCACCCAGGGGTAGCCACAGACAGCCTATGCCAGGCCAACGAACTGGGGGGGGGGGCGGTGCAGCACCAGACTAGCTATGACTCTGCCTCTGGCTGCAGCTACGCCTGCTCCCTCATCAGTGAAAGAAAGAAAGAAGTCTGTGCTGTATTTATTTTCTTAAAAAAAGACAAACACATTGGCTCAAAACTACTTGGAAATATAAAAGAAATTCATAGACCTAATGTTTTTGAGCAGATACAGACTTACAGAAAAACTGCATATGAAATAATCAGTATTTGAGCATAAATAATAACTATATGGCCAGGCACGGTGCCTTGCACCTGTAATCCCAGGCCTTTGGGAGGCTGAGGAGGGTGGATCACGAGGTTAGGAGTTCGAGGCCAGCCGGGCCAAGATGGTGAAACCCCCGTCTCTACTAAAAAATACAAAAAAATTAGCCAGGCGCGGTGGCAGGCACCTGTCATCCCAGCTACTCAGGAGACTGAAGCCGAGAATCGCTTGAACCCAGGAGGCAGAGGATACAGTGAGCTGAGATCGTGCCACTGCACCCCAGCCTGGGTGACAAGAGTAAGACTCTATCTCAAAAATAAATAAATAAATAAATAAATAAATAAATAAATAAATAAAAATAAAAAACTAAATATAGTACATAGGCTGGGCCTGGAGGCTCACACCTGTAATCCCAGCACTTTGGGCGACAGAGCAAGACTCTGGCAATGCAATGCAATGCACTACACTACACTACACTATGATACCATACAATACAATACAATAAAATACATTAAAAAAAATTTAAAAATTAAAAAAATATGTATCTATTTTCTTGAGACAGAGTCTTGCTCTGTCGCTCAGGCTGGAGTGCAGTGGCCCGATCTCGGCTCACTGCAAGCTCCGCCTCCTGGGTTCAGGCCATTCTCCTGCCTCAGCCTCCCAAGTAGCTGGGACTACAGGCGCCCACCACCTCGCCCGGCTAATTTTTTGTATTTTTTAGTAGAGACGGGGTTTCACCATATTAGCAAGGATGGTCTCGATCTCCAGACCTCCTGATCCACCCTTCCTGGCCTCCCAAAGTGCTGGGATTACAGGCTTGAGCCACCGCGCCCGGCCAAAAACTAAAAAATATAAAAAAAATAAATGAAATGAAATGAAATAATAAAATAAAATAAAACACTAAATATAACACATAGGCTGGGCCCGGAGGCTCACACCTGTAATCCCAGCACTTTGGGCGACAGAGCAAGACTCCGTCAATGCAATGGAATGCAATGGAATGCAATAGAGAATGGAATGGAGAACGGAATGGAATGGAGAACGGAATGGAGAACGGAATGGAGAACGGAATGGAATGGAGAACGGAATGGAGAACGGAATGGAATGGAGAACGGAATGGAATGGAGAACGGAATGGAATGGAGAACGGAATGGAATGGAGAACGGAATGGAATGGAGAACGGAATGGAATGGAGAACGGAATGGAGAACGGAACGGAATGGAGAACGGAACGGAATGGAGAACGGAACGGAATGGAGAACGGAATGGAATGGAGAACGGAATGGAGAACGGAATGGAATGGAGAACGGAATGGAGAACGGAATGGAATGGAGAACGGAATGGAATGGAGAACGGAATGGAATGGAGAACGGAATGGAGAACGGAATGGAATGGAGAACGGAATGGAATGGAGAACGGAATGGAATGGAGAACGGAATGGAGAACGGAATGGAATGAGAAGCGGAATGGAATGGAGAACTGAATGGAGAACGGAGGAATGGAGAACGAATGGAGAACGGAGTGGAATGGAGAACAGAATGGAGAACGGAATGGAATGGAGAACGGAATGGAATGGAGAACGGAATGGAATGGAGAACGGAGTGGAATGGAGAACGGAATGGAATGGAGAACGGAATGGAGAACGGAATGGAATGGAGAACGGAATGGAATGGAGAACGGAATGGAATGGAGAACGGAATGGAATGGAGAACGGAATGGAGAACGGAATGGAATGGAGAACGGAATGGAATGGAGAACGGAATGGAGAAGGGACTGGAATGGAGAACGGAATGGAATGGAGAACGGAGTGGAATGGAGAACGGAGTGGAATGGAGAACGGAATGGAATGGAGAACGGAATGGAGAACGGAATGGAATGGAGAACGGAATGGAATGGAGAACGGAGTGGAATGGAGAACGGAGTGGAATGGAGAACGGAATGGAATGGAGAACGGAATGGAGAACGGAATGGAGAACGGAATGGAATGGAGAACGGAATGGAGAACGGAATGGAATGGAGAATGGAATGGAATGGAGAACGGAATGGAATGAAAAGTGAAAAGAAAAATGAAATGAAATGAAAAATGAAATGAAATGAAAAAATAAAATATAAAATAAATAAAATAAAATACTAAATATAACACAAAGACGGCCCGGAGGCTCATACTTGTAATCCCAGCACTTTGGGAGGCTGAGGCGGGTGGATCACCTGAGGGCAGGAGTTGGAGACCAGCCTGGCCAACATGGTGAAACCCCGTCTCTACTAAAAATACAAAATTAGCCAGATGTGGTGGCACATGCCTGTAGTCCCAGCTACTCGGGAGGCTGAGGCAGGAGAATCACTTGAACCCGGCAGGCAGAGGTTGCAATGAGCTGAGATCACACCACTGCACTCCAGCCTGGGCGACAGAGCCAGACTCTGTCTCAATAAATGAGTAAATAAATATTTATGTTCAACTGGGCCCCTGTATCCACAAGCGTTACACGTGCGATCCAACGAACCGTGGATCAAAAATATTTGAGAAACTTGCATTGAATCTGTAGATCACTAAAAAAGAAAACAAAGTTCAAGAAAAAAATAAAAATAACCACACAATAAAAATAATAGAAATAAAAAATGATAGACCGCATACGGTCTGAAAATTTTTGTTCTTTTTTTTTTTTTGAGATGGAGTCTTACTCTGTCGCCCAGGCTGGAGTGCAGTGGTGCGATCTCGGCTCATTGCAACCTCTGCCTCCCGGGTTCAAGTGATTCTCCTGCCTCAGCCTCCCGAGTAGCTGGGATTACAGGCGCACACCACACCTGGCTAATTTTTGTATTTTTAGTAGAGATGGGGGTTTCACCGTGTTAGCCAGGATGGTCTCGATCTCCTGACCTCGTGATCCACCTGCCTCGGCCTCCCAAAGTGCTGGGATGACAGGTGCGAGCTACCGAGCTCGGCCTTTTTTCTTTTTCTTTCTTTTCTTTTTCTTTTTTTTAACGATCCGTGCGTTCTGTGGCGTTATCAGAGATTTTTTTTGCCCGTTCCAAGGCCCCAGAGTGCAACTTCCCAAAAATCAGGGATGTCCACGGCGGGGGTGGGGGGAACGGGTGACAGTTTACCTTTTGGATCCGAAGCTCATAGCGAAACCTGCGATTGAAATGGCTTCTCATTTCCCAGTGCATGAAGGAATGTGTCTCATTACACTCTCCAGTCATGTTGGGTGGAGTTAATGTCTCTAGCAACGAGAAAAACACTTTTAGGAGTAAAAGAAATCAAATCTTTTTTTTTTTCTAGAGATACTTCACACAGGACTGAGCCGTGCTGGGGGCGCTGGGGGAAGTGACCGTCCTTAGGATTTGCTCTCCCGGGAGCAGCCTTCAGAACCACCCTTTTGTTCAGTTCAGTACCAGGTATTCAGCTTTTCTGAGGACTGGCAGGTGCACGTCTTTGTCCCTGCCCCCTCCATCTCTGGGCTCAGCCCCGCTGGGCAGCCTGGCCCACTCCCCACCCCTGCCCGGCGCCAACCCCCACTCCCCATGCCCCCTCTGCCCGCCTACAGCCCACTGCAGCCTTGAAGGCCCTCCGGAGACTCCTGCACTTTCGACCTGTACACATCCTTCTGGAGCTGCCACTTCCCGGCTTCTCTCCTCCCCCCACCCCCACCTCAGCCCCCTGAGGGGATGTCCCGCCACTCCCAGCGGCCCCGGGCATCCTCCACTTTCAGGGAACCCCAGGCTCTTCCACATTCTCAGGCCAGCGCAGCCCTGTGTCTCCGGCTGTCTGTCTGGGCCTCCCCTGGGCCCCTGGAACCAAGTCCAGCCCTGGTCCCCGCCTCCTTCTCCCCTTCCTCCTGCCCTGCTGTTCTTTCTCCCCTTCCCTCCCCTCCTCCCCCGCCACTCCTCTTCCTCTCCCTCCTTTTTCTACCCCTTCTCTCTCTCCTCCCCATTCTCTTGTCACCCTCCTCTTCCCCTCTCCTTTCTCCTCCTCCTCCTCCCCTGTCCATTCTCCTCCTCCTTCTCCTCCTTTTCCTTCCTCCTCTCCCCCCACTCCTTCTTCCTTCTGCCCCCCTCCTCCTTTTTCCTCCCCCTCCTGCTCCCCTTCCTCCATCCTCTCCCCTCCTTCTCCCTCCTCCCTCCTCCTATCTTCTCTTCTCCCCCTCCACCCTCCTTGCCCTCCTTTTCCTCCCTTTCCTCCTCCTCCCCTGCCCATTCTCCTCCTCCTTCTCCTCTTCTCCTCCCACTCCTTCTGCCCCCCTCCTCGTCCCTCCCCCTGCTGCTCTCCTTCCTCCACCCTCTCCCCTCCTTCTCCCCCCTCCCTCCTCCTCTCTTCCTTCCTCCACCTCCACCCTCCTCCCCCTCCTTTTCCTCCCTCTCCTCCTCCTCCCCTTTCTCCTCCTACCCCTCCTTCTCCCTCCTCCGCTCACCACCCTCCTACCCCACCTTCTCTGTCTTCCCCTCCCTCCTACTCCCCCTCTTTCTCTTCCTCCCCCTCCTACTCCTCTCCATTCTCCTTCCTCTCTCCTTCTCCCTCCTCCTCCTTTCTGCCTCTTGTTCTTTCTTCTCCTCCTCCCCCTCCGTTCCCTCTGTTTTCTTCTCTTCCTCCTCCCCCTCCTTTTCCTCTGTTTCCTCTTTTCCTCCTTCTCCTCCTCCCCCTGCTCGTGTTCTTCCTCTCCTCCCTTCTCTTCTCCTTGTCCTTCTCCTCCTCCTCCTCATTTCCCCCTCCTCTTCCAAGGCATCCAAGCACCCTCCCCGTGGGGTCAGGGCACGTCAGCTCTGGGCATATCGACATTCTCACCGCCTGGGAGGTTCCCCAGAGCTCAGATGTGGACTGAAGGTGTGTGTCCTCCTGTCCCAAATTCCTATGTTGAAGCCCTGAGCCCTGGTTGGACGGTGTTAGAAGGTAGGGCCTTTGGGAGGTGACTGCGGTGGGCTGAAGTTATGAGGGTGGACCCCTGTGATGGGGGGGTCCCATGACCCATGATGGGACCCATGATGGGGGCTCCCATGAACCATGGTTGCGGGGGAGTCCCATGACTCATGATAGGACCCATAAGGGATCCTATGACCCATGATGGAACCCATGATGAGGGATCCTATGACCCATGATGGAACCATTGATGAGGGATCCTATGACCCATGATGGAACCCATGATGAGGGATCCTATGACCCATGATGGAACCCATGATGAGGGATCCTATGACCCATGATGGAACCCATGATGGATGATCCTATGACCCATGATGGAACCCATGATGAGGGATCCTATGACCCATGATGGAACCCATGATGGATGATCCTATGACCCATGATGGAACCATTGATGGATGATCCTATGACCCATGATGGAACCCATGATGAGGGATCCTATGACCCATGATGGAACCATTGATGAGGGATCCTATGACCCATGATGGAACCCATGATGGATGATCCTATGACCCATGATGAGGGATCCTATGACCCATGATGGAACCCATGATGAGGGATCCTATGACCCATGATGGAACCCATGATGAGGGATCCTATGACCCATGATGGAACCCATGATGAGGGATCCTATGACCCATGATGGAACCCATGATGGATGGTCCTATGACCCAGGATGGAACCCATGATGGAACCCATGATGGAACCCATGATGGATGATCCTATGACCCATGATGGAACCCATGATGGATGATCTTATGACCCATGATGGAACCCATGATGGAACCCATGATGGAACCCATGATGGATGATCCTATGACCCATGATGGAACCCATGATGAGGGATCCTATGACCCATGATGGAACCATTGATGAGGGATCCTATGACCCATGATGGAACCCATGATGGATGATCCTATGACCCATGATGGAACCCATGATGAGCGATCCTATGACCCATGATGGAACCCATTATTGTTGATCCTGTTACCCATGATGGAACCCATGATGGATGATCCTATGACCCATGATGGAACCCATGATGAGGGATCCTATGACCCATGATGGAACCCATGATGGATGATCCTATGACCCATGATGGAACCCATGATGTATGATCCTATGACCCATGATGAGGGATCCTATGACCCATGATGGATGATCCTATGACCCATGATGGAACCCATGATGAGGGATCCTATGACCCATGATGGAACCCATGATGGATGATCCTATGACCCATGATGGAACCCATGATGGATGATCCTATGACCCATGATGGAACCCATGATGAGGGATCCTATGACCCATGATGGAACCCATGATGAGGGATCCTATGACCCATGATGGAACCCATGATGAGGGATCCTATGACCCATGATGGAACCCATGATGGATGATCCTATGACCCATGATGGAACCCATGATGAGGGATCCTATGACCCATGATGGAACCCATGATGAGGGATCCTATGACCCATGATGGAACCCATGATGGATGATCCTATGACCCATGATGGAACCCATGATGGATGATCCTATGACCCATGATGAGGGATCCTATGACCCATGATGGAACCCATGATGGATGATCCTATGACCCATGATGGATCATCCTATGACCCATGATGGAACCCATGATGAGGGATCCTATGACCCATGATGGAACCCATGATGAGGGATCCTATGACCCATGATGGAACCCATGATGAGGGATCCTATGACCCATGATGGAACCCATGATGGATGATCCTATGACCCATGATGGAACCCATGATGAGGGATCCTATGACCCATGATGGAACCCATGATGAGGGATCCTATGACCCATGATGGAACCCATGATGGATGATCCTATGACCCATGATGGAACCCATGATGGATGATCCTATGACCCATGATGAGGGATCCTATGACCCATGATGGAACCCATGATGGATGATCCTATGACCCATGATGGATGATCCTATGACCCATGATGGAACCCATGATGAGGGATCCTATGACCCATGATGGAACCCATGATGGATGATCCTATGACCCATGATGGAACCCATGATGAGGGATCCTATGACCCATGATGGAACCCATGATGGATGATCCTATGACCCATGATGGAACCCATGATGAGGGATCCTATGACCCATGATGGAACCCATGATGGATGATCCTATGACCCATGATGGAACCCATGATGGATGATCCTATGACCCATGATGGAACCCATGATGAGGGATCCTATGACCCATGATGGAACCCATGATGGATGATCCTATGACCCATGATGGAACCCATGATGAGGGATCCTATGACCATGATGGGGGAGTCTATGACTCATGATGGAACCCATGATGGAGGGTCCCATGACCCATGATGGAACCCATGATGGAGGGTCCCATGAACCATGTTGTGTGTGTAACATGTCCCATGTTGTTATAGTGATGTTGGATCCCATTACTCATGGTGTGACCCATGATGGGGGATCCTATGACCCATGATGGATGATCCCATGACCCATGATGGAAGCCATGATGGCACCCATGATGGAACCCATGATGGATGATCCTATGACCCATGATGGAACCCATGATGAGGGATCCTATGACCCATGATGGAACCCATGATGAGGGATCCTATGACCATGATGGGGGAGTCTATGACTCATGATGGAACCCATGATGGGGGGTCCCATGACCCATGATGGAGGGTCCCATGACCCATGATGGAACCGTGATGAGGGATCCCATGACTCATGGTGGGACCCATGATGGGGGATCCTATGACCCATGATGGGACTCATGATAGGGGATCCCATGACCCATGCTGGGAGGGGTCCTGTGACCCATGATGGAACCCATGATGAGGGATCACATAACTCAGGGTGAAACCCATGATCGGGGGTCCCATAACTCTTGGTGGGACCCATGACGGAAGCTCCTGTGACCCGTGACGGGACCCATGATGGTGTCAGTGCCCTTCTAACCAGAGACCCCAGAACTTCATGTCTCTCTCTCTCTACCATATGAAGACATAGTGAGAAGATGACCCTCTCCAAGCCAGGAAGACACCTCCCTAGGAGCCCAGCCGGCCAGCACCCTGACCTCCAACGTCCAGCCTCTGGAAATGCGAGAGGCCAATGTCTATGTGTGGGGCCACCCGGTCCGTGGGACGTGGCCTGAGGCTAAAACCGTGGCCTCGCAGAGCTGAGGGTGGGAGGGAATGTCGTGGGCTACTCACCAATCTCTGAAAAGAAGACAAACTTATCTGTGCAGGGGATACTGACGGCTGCGCTCCTGCCCCTCACCAGGATGTGGGAACTTTGAGAACCGCGGGAGAGTCGAGCGATGTCCTCGAACCGACACCCGATCTGTGTTCCCCGAGCATCCGTTTTGTAGTGAAGACACCTGTGCTGTTCGTGGCTGCTGTGGTAAGCGGTAAAGGTTGCGGGACGACCGTGCCCCGAAGGCCCTGCACCGGGGACAGCCCGACCTGCCCAAGGGCACACCTACTTGGGATTGTTCAAGTACAGGTCGTACTGGACGTCAGCGGGGGCCGCCGGGCCTGCCGCCCAGCTGCAGCTCAAGAAATCCACGTCATGAACCCAGCAGCTCAGATTCTCCGCGCCGGCCCGAGGCGTCCCAGCTGGGTTCACAAACATAAAAGAAAACTCGAATCGGGGCCAGGTGTGTGGGCTCACATCTGTCACCCCAGCAATTTGGGAGGCCGCAGCGGGCGGACCACCTGAGGTCAGGAGTTCGAGACCAGCCTGGCCAACATGAAGAAACCCCATCTCTACTAAAAATACAAATATTAGCTGGGCGCGGTGGCTCACGCTTGTCATCCCAGCTACTAGGAGGATGAGGCAGGAGAATTTCTTGAACCCGGGAGGCAGAGGTTGCAAGAAGCCGAGATCGCATCAGTGCACTCCAGCCTGGGTGACAGAGTGAGATTTTGTCTCAAAAAAAAAACAAACAAAGCCGGGCATGGTGGTTCACGCCTGTAATCCCAGCACTTTGAGAGGCCAAGGTGGGTGGACCACCTGAGGTCAGGAGTTCGAGACCAGCCTGGCCAACATGAAGAAACCCATCTCTACTAAAAATACAAATATTAGCTGGGCGCGGTGGCTCACGCTTGTCATCCCAGCACTTTAGGAGGCCGCGGCGGGTGGACCACCTGAGGTCAGGAGTTCGAGACCAGCCTGGCCAACATGAAGAAACCCTGTCTCTACTAAAAATACAAATATTAGCTGGGCGCGGTGGCTCACGCTTGTAATCCCAGCACTTTTGGAGGCCGAGGCGGTGGGATCACCTGAGGTCAGGAGTTCGAGACCAGCCTGGCATGATGGATGATCCTATGACCCATGATGGAACCCATGATGAGGATCCTATGACCCATGATGGAACCCATGATGGATGATCCTATGACCCATGATGGTGGATCAGATGACCCATGATGGAACCCATGATGGATGATCCTATGACCCATGATGGAACCCATGATGGATGATCCTATGACCCATGATGGAACCCATGATGGATGATCCTATGACCCATGATGGAACCCATGATGAGGGATCCTATGACCCATGATGGAACCCATGATGAGGATCCTATGACCCATGATGGAACCCATGATGAGGATCCTATGACCCATGATGGAACCCATGATGAGGATCCTATGACCCATGATGGAACCCATGATGAGGATCCTATGACCCATGATGGAACCCATGATGGATGATCCCATGACCCATGATGGAACCCATGATGGATGATCCATGACCCATGATGGAACCCATGACCCATGATGAGGGATCCCATGACCCATGATGGAACCCATGATGGATGATCCTATGACCCATGATGGAACCCATGATGAGGGATCCTATGACCCATGATGGAACCCATGATGAGGGATCCTATGACCCATGATGGAACCCATGATGAGGGATCCTATGACCCATGATGGAACCCATGATGAGGGATCCTATGACCATGATGGAACCCATGATGAGGATCCTATGACCCATGATGGAACCCATGATGGATGATCCTATGACCCATGATGGAACCCATGATGGGGATCCCATGACCCATGATGAGGGATCCTATGACCCATGATGGAACCCATGATGGAACCCATGATGAGGATCCCATGACCCATGATGGATGATCCTATGACCCATGATGGAACCATGATGAGGGATCCCATGACCCATGGTGGTACCCATGATGGGGGATCCTATGACCCATGATGGGACTCCATGATAGGGGATCCCATGACCCATGATGGGGGATCCTATGACCCATGATGGAACCCATGATGAGGGATCCCATGACCCATGATGGACCCATGATGGGGATCCCATGACCCATGATGGACCCATGATGGGGGATCCTATGACCCATGATGGACCCATGATGGTGTCAGTGCCCTTCTAACCAGAGACCCCAGAACTTCATGTCTCTCTCTCTCTACCATATGAAGACATAGTGAGAAGATGACCCTCTCCAAGCCAGGAAGACACCTCCCTAGGAGCCCAGCCGGCCAGCACCCTGACCTCCAACGTCCAGCCTCTGGAAATGCGAGAGGCCAATGTCTATGTGTGGGGCCACCCGGTCCGTGGGACGTGGCCTGAGGCTGACCACCTGAGGTCAGGAGTTGAGACCAGCCTGGCCAACATGGTGAAACCCCATCTCTACTAAAAATACAAATATTAGCTGGGCGCGGTGGCTCACGCTGTAATCCCAGCACTTTGGGAGGCCCAGGCGGTGGATCACCTGAGGTCAGGAGTTGAGACCAGCCTGGCCAACATGAAGAAACCCTGTCTCTGCTAAAATACAAATATTAGCTGGGCGGTGGCTCACGCTTGTAATCCCAGCACTTTAGGAGGCCAAGGCGGGCGGATCGCCTGAGGTCAGGAGTTGAGACCAGCCTGGCCAACATGAAGAAACCCATCTCTACTAAAAATACAAATATTAGCCGGGCACGGTGTCTCATGCCTGTAATCCCAGCACTTTGGGAGGCCCAGGCGGGTGGATCACCTGAGGAAAGGAGTTTGAGACCAGCCTGACAAACATGGCGAAACTCCATCTCCATTAAAAATACAGAAATTAGCCAGGTGTGGTGGCTCACACCTGTCATCCCAGCATTTTAGGAGGCCGAGGCGGGCGGATCGCCTGAGGTCAGGAGTTTGAGACCAGCCTGGCCAACATGGTGAAACTCACCAATCTCTGAAAAGAAGACAAACTTATCAGTGCAGGGGATACTGTGCGCCCTGCCCTCACCAGGATGTGGGAACTTTGAGAACCGCTGGAGAGTCGAGCGATGTCCTCGAACCGACACCCGATCTGTGTTCCCCGAGCATCCGTTTTGTAGTGAAGACACCTGTGCTGTTCGTGGCTGCTGTGGTAAGCGGTAAGGTTGCGGGACGACCGTGCCCCGAAGGCCCCTGCACCGGGGACAGCCCAACCTGCCCAAGGGCACACCTACTTGGGATTGTTCAAGTACACGTCGTACTGGACGTCAGCGGGGGCCGCCGGGCCTGCCGCCCAGCTGCAGCTCAAGAAATCCACGTCATGAACCCAGCAGCTCAGATTCTCCGCGCCGGCCCGAGGCGTCCCAGCTGGGTTCACAAACATAAAAGAAAACTCGAATCGGGGCCAGGTGTGTGGGCTCACATCTGTCACCCCAGCAGACCACCTGAGGTCAGGAGTTCGAGACCAGCCTGGCCAACATGAAGAAACCCATCTCTACTAAAAATACAAGTGGCTCACGCTTGTCATCCCAGCACTTTGAGAGGCCAAGGTGGGTGGACCACCTGAGGTCAGGAGTTCGAGACCAGCCTGGCCAACATGAAGAAACCCCATCTCTACTAAAAATACAAATATTAGCTGGGCGCGGTGGCTCACGCTTGTCATCCCAGCACTTTAGGAGGCCGCGGCGGGTGGACCACCTGAGGTCAGGAGTTCGAGACCAGCCTGGCCAACATGAAGAAACCCTGTCTCTACTAAAAATACAAATATTAGCTGGGCGCGGTGGCTCACGCTTGTAATCCCAGCACTTTAGGAGGCCGAGGCGGTGGGATCACCTGAGGTCAGGAGTTCGAGACCAGCCTGGCCAACATGGTGAAACCCCGTCTCTACTAAAAATACAAAAATTAGCCAGGTGTGATGTTGGGCCCCTGTCATCCCAGCTACTAGGGAGACTGAGGTAGGAGAATTTCTTGAACCCGGGAGGCAGAGGTTGCATGGAGCCAAGATCTCACCACTGCACTCCAGCCTGGGTGACAGAGTGAGATTTTGTCTCAAAAAAAAAAAACAAACAAACAAAGCCGGGCATGGTGGCTCATGCCTGTCATCCCAGCACTTTGGGAGGCCCAGGCGGGTGGATCACCTGAGGTCACGAGTTCGAGACCAGCCTGGCCAACATGAAGAAACCCTGTCTCTGCTAAAAATACAAATATTAGCTGGGCGCGGTGGCTCACGCTTGTAATCCCAGCACTTTAGGAGGCCGAGGCGGTGGGATCACCTGAGGTCAGGAGTTCGAGACCAGCCTGGCCAACATGGTGAAACCCTATCTCTAATAAAAATACAAAAATTAGCCAGGTGTGATGTTGGGCCCCTGTCATCCCAGCTACTAGGGAGACTGAGGTAGGAGAATTTCTTGAACCCGGGAGGCAGAGGTTGCATGGAGCCAAGATCTCACCACTGCACTCCAGCCTGGGTGACAGAGTGAGATTTTGTCTCAAAAAAAAAAAAAACAAAGCCAGGCATGCTGGCTCATGCCTGTCATCCCAGCACTTTGGGAGGCCCAGGCGGGTGGATCACCTGAGGTCAGGAGTTCGAGACCAGCCTGGCCAACATGGCAAAACCCCGTCTCTACTAAAAATACAAATATTAGCCGGGTGCGGTGGCTCACGCTTGTAATCCCAGCACTTTGGGAGGCCGAGGCGGTGGGATCACCTGAGGCCAGGAGTTCGAGACCAGCCTGGCCAACATGGTGAAACCCCGTCTCTAATAAAAATACAAAAATTAGCCAGGTGTGATGTTGGGCCCCTGTCATCCCAGCTACTAGGGAGACTGAGGTAGGAGAATTTCTTGAACCCGGGAGGCAGAGGTTGCATGGAGCCAAGATCTCACCACTGCACTCCAGCCTGGGTGACAGAGTGAGATTTTGTCTCAAAAAACAAACAAACAAAGCCGGGCATGGTGGCTCACGCCTGTAATCCCAGCACTTTGGGAGGCCAAGGCGGGTGGATAACGAGGTCAAGAGCTCGAGACCATCCTGGCCAACATGAAGAAACCCTGTCTCTACTAAAATACAAACATTAACTGGGCGTGGTGGCTCACGCCTGTAATCCCGCACTTTGGGAGGCCAAGGCAGGTGGATCACCTGAGGTCAGCAGTTCGAGACCAGCCTGGCCAACATGGTGAAACCCTATCTCTAATAAAAATACAAAAAATTAGCCAGGTGTGATGTTGGGCCCCTGTCATCCCAGCTACTAGGGAGACTGAGGTAGGAGAATTTCTTGAACCCGGGAGGCAGAGGTTGCATGGAGCCAAGATCTCACCACTGCACTCCAGCCTGGGTGACAGAGTGAGATTTTGTCTCAAAAAAAAAAAAAAAAAACAAACAAAGCCGGGCATGGTGGCTCATGCCTGTCATCCCAGCACTTTGGGAGGCCCAGGCGGGTGGATCACCTGAGGTCAGGAGTTCAAGACCAGCCTGGGCAACATGGAGAAACCCCGTCTCTACTAAAAATACAAATATTAGCCGGGCACGGTGGCTCATGCCTGTCATCCCAGCACTTTAGGAGGCCGAGGCGGGCGGATCGCCTGAGGTCAGGAGTTTGA
The DNA here is from genome assembly GCA_014849445.1 of Cercopithecus mona. Classification (NCBI taxonomy): domain Eukaryota; kingdom Metazoa; phylum Chordata; class Mammalia; order Primates; family Cercopithecidae; genus Cercopithecus; species Cercopithecus mona. The sequence goes on from JABBCR010000771.1 coordinate 31,268,054, forward strand.
GACCAGCCTGGCCAACATGGTGAAACCCCGTCTCTAATAAAAATATTTAAAAATTAGCCAGGTGTGATGTCGGGCCCCTGTCATCCCAGCTACTAGGGAGGCTGAGGCAGGAGAATTTCTTGAACCTGGGAGGCAGAGGTTGCAAGAAGCCGAGATCGCATCAGTGCACTCCAGCCTGGGCGACAGAGTGAGACTTTGTCTCAAATAAATAAATAAATAAGTAAATAAATAAAATTCTAATCGCTTTTTAGAGTGCCTTTTGTATTTTGAGACCATGGAGGATACACAAGCAGTTGTAAAAATAATAATAATAATACAGAGAGATCCTAGATATTCTTTTATTTATTTATTTATTCACTTTTACACAGAGTCTCGCTCTGTCCACCAGGCTGGAGGGCAGTGGCGTAATCTCGGCTCACTGCAACCTCCGCCTCCCGGGTTCCACCGATTCTCCTGCCTCAGCCTCCCGAGTATCTGGGACAACAGGCGCCCATTACCAGGCCCAGCTAATTTTTGTATTTTTAGTAGAGACGGGGTTTCACCGTGTTGCCCAGTCTGGTCTTGAACTTGTGACCTCAAGTGATCCGCCCACCTCGGTCTCCCAAAGTGCTGGGATTACACACGTTTTCCTTTCACTCTGTGTGTGTGTGTGTGTGTGTTTGAGACAGAGTTTGCCCTTGTTGCCTAGGCTGGAGTGCAGTGGTGTGATCTTGGCTCACCACAACCTCTGCCTCCCAGGTTCAAGGGATTCTCTTGCCTCAGCCTCCTGAGTAGCTGGGATGACAGGCGCCTGCCACCATGCCCGGCTAATCTTGTATTTTTAGTAGAGACGGGGTTTCACCATGTTGGTCAGGCTGGTCTTAAACCCCTGACCTCAGGCGATGCACCCGCCTCGGCCTCCCAAACTGCTGGCATGACAGGCGTGAGCCACCGTGCCTGGCTAATCGAGACTTTTTTCTTTCATGGTTTGTTTGTTTGTTTGTTTTTTCAGGCAAGGTCTTGGTCTCTCACCCAGGCTGGAGTGCAGTGGTAAGGTCTCAGTTTACGGCAGCCTCGACCTCCCGGGTTCAAGTGATCCTCCAACCTCAGCCTGCCGAGTAGCTGAGATTACAGGCAAGTACCCCTATGCCATGCTAATTTCTTTTTAACTTTTTTTTTTTTTTTTTTTTTTTTCTGAGATGGAGTTTCACTCTTGTTGCCCAGGCTGAAGAGCAATGGCCTGATCTCGGCTCACTGCAACCTCCGCCTCCCGGGTTCAAGCGATTCTCCTGCCTCAGCCTCCTGAGTAGCTGGAATTACAGGCACCTGCCACTGCACCCGGCTAATTTTTGTATTTTTAGTAGAGACGGGGTTTCACCATGTTGGCCAGGCTGGTCTCGAACTTCTGACCTCAGGTGATCCACCCGCCTCAGCCTCCCACAGTGCTGGGATGACAGGCGTGAGCCACTGCACCTGGCTAATTTTGTATTTTTAGTAGAGATGGGGTTTCACCATGTTGGTCAGGCTGGTCTTGAACTCCCGACCTCAGGTGATCCACCTGCCTTGGCCACCCACAGTGGAGTTTTACAGTGGGTTTTACAGCCAAACCCACCTGTCTGCAGCTCTCGCTCCTGCTTATATCCCTGCAAACCAGGAGACTGTTTTCTATTTATAAAATGTTGCCATTTCAAGACAGTTGTATAAATGAAATCTCTCTGTGTGTCACGCTCTAGCGTGGTCTTTTTTCCAATTCAGCATAATTCCCTGGAAATCTATTAAACTTAAAAATAATTAACTCGAGGCCAGGCACAGTCGCTCACGCCTGTCATCCCAGCACTTTGGGAGGCCGAGGTGGGCGGATCACCTGAGGTTGGGAGTTCGAGACCAGCCTGGCCAACATGGTGAAACCCCATCTCTACTAAAAATACAAAAATTAGCTGGGTGTGGTGGCAGGTGCCTGTCATCCCAGCTACTTGGGAGGCTGAGGTGGGAGGATCACTTGAGCGTAGAAGTTTGAGACCAGCTTAGGTAATATAGCAACACCCCATCTCTATTTAAGGCGGGGTGCGGTGGCTCACCCCTGTACTCCCAGCACTTTGGGAGGATGAGGCAGGCAGATCACGAGGTCAGGAGTTTGAGATCAGCCTGACCAACAAGGTGAAACTCTGTCTCTACTGAAAATACAAAATTAGCCAGATGTGGTGGCACGTGCCTGTCATCCCAGCTACTCAGGAGGCTAAGGCAGGAGAATCGCTTGAACCCGGGAGGCGGAGAGAAAGAGAAAGACAGAGGGAAAGAGAAAGAGCAAGAGAGAGAAGGAGAAAGGAAGGAAGGAAGGAAGGAAGGAAGGAGAAGGAAAGAAAGAAGGAAGGAAAGAAGGAAAGAAAGAAAGAAAGAAAGAAAGAAAGAAAGAAAGAAAGAAGGAAAGAAAGAAAGAAAGAAAGAAAGAAAGAAAGAAAGAAAGAAAGAAAGAAAGAAAGAAAGAAAGAAAGAAAGAAAGAAAGAAAGAAAGAAAGAAAAGAAAAGAAGGAAGGAAGGAAGGAAGGAAGGAAGGAAGGAAGGAAGGGAAAGGAAAGGAAGGAAGGAAAGGAAGGAAGGAAAGGAAAGGAAGGAAGGAAGGGAAAGGAAAGGAAGGAAGGAAGGAAGGGAAAGGAAAGGAAGGAAAGGAAGGAAGGGAAAGGAAAGGAAGGAAGGAAGGAAGGGAAAGGAAAGGAAGGAAGGAAGGAAGGAAAGAAAAGAAAAGGAAGGAAGGAAGGAAGGAGAGAAGAAGAGAACGAAAGAAGGGAGTAAGGCAGGGATGGAAAGAAAGAGAAGGAAGGAAGAAGGAAGGAAAGAAAGAAAGAAAAGAAAAGAGAGAATACAAGGAAGGAAGGAGAGAAGAGAAGGAAAGAAGGGAGTGACGCAGAGAGGGAGAGAAAGAGAAAGAAAGAAGGAAGACAGATAAGACACAGGGAGGGAAGGAGGGAAGGAGGGAGAGAGGGAGGGAACAGACAGACAGAACAGACACACAATGAGCATTTTTCTCACTGTTCTCAGGGAAGAGGATCCATGTGGAGAACGGGGGACTGGCCACTCGGACGGTGTAGTTGGTCACTTCACATAAGGAGATGGCTCCGAACTGGCAATAGCTGCTGTTCATTGCCTGAGAGAGACACACGGGAATGTGATGGCCGCGGATGCTGAATTTGATGCTAAGGATGTTCGGATGTTTCCTGAGGTCGAATCTCGCTCTTGTCGCCCAGGCTGGAGTGCAGTGGCGCGATCTCGGCTCACCGCAGCCTCTCCCTCCCGGGTTCAAGCCGTTCTCCTGCTTCAACCTCCCGAGTACCTGGGATGACAGGTGCCCGCCACCACGCCCGGCTAATTTTTAAAGTATATTTTTGGGTAGACAACAGGGTTTCACCACGTTGGCCAGGCTGGTCTCGAACCCCTGACCTCAGGTGATCCGCCCGCCTCGACCTCCCAAAGTGCTGGGATGACAGGCGTGAGCCACCACGCCCACCGTGCGGTTTGGTTTTCTACCAGTCATAGGTTAGCCTCGTTTCATTTTCACGTCCACCCTGTCCAGCGTCTGCCACCTTGGACATGCCGCGGATGGGGAACCAGAGTCTCCAAACTCACTTCACATCCCACAGCTGGCTTCGGGCCGGAAGCCAGGCACTTACGACAACAGCGGCGGGAGCAGTACTGGTTCTCAGATTCCCGCGGGAGACGGAAACGTCTCGTTTGTCAACCGTAGAGAATAGGATTTACCGGCATAGAATAGTCGGTGCCTTTGATACACTCCACGTCGGTCACGTTTCTGTTCAGCTCCCACGTCAACTGCTGAGCCTTTTCTTTCATCCTTAGGTTCCTGATTGGTGGATTTGCATCTAAAATGGTGACAGGTTGCAGTTAGAAGAGATACACACAAATCTTTTTTTTTTGGAGACCGAGTCTCGCTCTGTCGCCCAGGCTGGAGTGCAGTGGCGCCATCTCAGCTCACTGCAACCTCCGCCTCCCGGGTTCGGGCGATTCTCCTGCCTCAGCCTCCCGAGTAGCTGGGATGACAGGTGCACGCCACCACGCCCGGCTAATTTTTAAAGTATATTTTTGGGTAGACAACAGGGTTTCACCACGTTGGCCAGGCTGGTCTCGAACCCCTGACCTCAGGTGATCCGCCCGCCTCGACCTCCCAAAGTGCTGGGATGACAGGCGTGAGCCACCGCGCCCGGCGTGCGGTTTGGTTTTCTACCAGTCATAGGTTAGCCTCGTTTCATTTTCACGTCCACCCTGTCCAGCGTCTGCCACCTTGGACATGCCGCAGATGGGGAACCAGAGTCTCCAAACTCACTTCACATCCCACAGCTGGCTTCGGGCCAGAAGCCAGGCACTTACGACAACAGCGGCGGGAGCAGTACTGGTTCTCAGATTCCCGCGGGAGACGGAAACGTCTCGTTTCTCAACCGTAGAGAATAGGATTTACCGGCATAGAATAGTCGGTGCCTTTGATACACTCCACGTCGGTCACGTTTCTGTTCAGGTCCCACGTCAACTGCTGAGCCTTTTCTTTCATCCTTAGGTTCCTGATTGGTGGATTTGCATCTAAAATGGTGACACGTTGCAGTTAGAAGAGATACACACAAACCTTTTTTTTTTGGAGACCGAGTCTCGCTCTGTCGCCCAGGCTGGAGTGCAGTGGCGCCATCTCAGCTCACTGCAACCTCCGCCTCCCGGGTTCAGGCGATTCTCCTGCCTCAGCCTCCCGAGTAGCTGCGATGACAGGTGCACGCCACCACGCCCGGCTAATTTTTTGTATTTTTAGTAGAGATAGCATTTCACGGTGTTAACCAGGATGGTCTTGATCTCTTGACCTTGTGATCTGCCCGCCTTGGCCTCAAAGTGCTGGGATGACAGGCGTGAGCCACCGTGCCCAGCTGATAGACACAACAATCTTAAAACGACACTGTAATCGGGTATGGTTCTTTGTTTCTTTGTTTGGAGAGGGAGTTTTGCTCTGTCACCCAGGCTGGACTGCAGTGGCACAATCTCGGTTCACTGCAGCCTCCACCCTCCCGGGTTCAAGTAATTCTCCTGCCTCAGCCTCCCGAGTAGCTGGGATAACAGGTGCCCGCGACCACACTCGGCTAATTTTTGTATTTTTACTAGAGATGGGGTTTCACCCTGTTCACCAGGATGGTCTCAATCTCCTGACCTCGTGATCTGCTCGCCTTGGCCTCAAGACAATCTTAAAACAGCATTGTAACGTATATATTTTGTTTGTTTGTTTTTGAGATAGAGTTTTGCTCTGTCACCCAGGCTGGACTGAAGTGCCATAATCTTGGTTCACTGCAGCCTCCACCCTCCCAGGTTCAAGTGATTCTCCTGCCTCAGCCTCCCGAGTAGCTAACAGGTGCCCACCACCACACTCGGCTAATTTTTGTATTTTTACTAGAGATGGGGCTTCACGACGTTGGCCAGGCTGGTCTCGAACTCCCGACCTCACGTGATCCGCCTGCCTCGGCCTCCCAAAGTGCTGGGATGACAGGCATGAGCTACCAAGCCTGACTGAGAAGTGGAGTTCTATATACGCAGGAGACTTCTGTGAGCTGGTAGAAGTCATAAACTGGACAGGCGCGGCGGCTCACGCCTGTAATCCCAGCACTTTGGGAGGCCGAGACGGGCGGATCACAAGGTCAGGAGATTGAGACCATCCTGGCTAACACGGTGAAACCCCGTCTCTACTAAAAATACAAAAATTAGCCGGGCGTGGTGGCGGCGCCTGTAGTCCCAGCTACTCGGGAGGCTGAGGCAGGAGAATGGCGCGAACCCGGGAGGTGGAGCTTGCAGTGAGCCGAGATCAGGCCACTGCACTCCAGCCTGGGCGACAGAGCGAGACTCCGTCTCCAAAAAAAAAAAAAAAGGAAAAAGAAAAGAAAAAGGAGGAGGTCTCTCTTAGCCATCAGAAGCCTCAAGATAGTTCATAAATGACCTGTATAAACACGTTAAAGGCAATATTCTTTTTTTTTTTTTTTTTGAGATAGAGTCTCGCTCTGTCGCCCAGGCTGGAGTGCAATGGCACGATCTCGACTCATGGCAACCTCCGCCTCCCAGGTTCAAGCCATTCCCCTGCCTCAGCCTCCTGAGTAACTGGGATGACAGGCGCCCACCACCACACCCAGTTAATTTTTTGTATTTTTAGTAGAGACGGGGTTTCACCATGATGGCCAGGCCGGTCTTGAACTCCTGACCTCAAGTGATCCACCTGCCTCAGCCTCCCAAAGTGCTGGGATGACAGGCGTGAGCCACCGCGCCCGGCCGGTAAAAGGCAATATTCTATCACATTTTGCTGGTCACCCAAGGCGAGAAACATACATCAGATATTTCTCCAGGGTTTATCTCTGATCAGCCACTTAGAAAACTTGAGGAAATGACTCTGTAAACTGTAAGGATCTTGAGTGGTTATCAAGGTCAACAACCTGGGTCTGATAAGCAAGACCAAAACAGAAGAACATCTAGATTTCTGACATCATTTTCCCCTAACTTTGAAGCATAATTTATTCCTTCAAACAAACTCACTGAGAAAAAAATTCTTATAAGGCTATTATTTATTTACTAATTTTATTTATTTATTTATTTATTTATTTATGTATTTATTTATTTATTTATTTTGAGACGGAGTCTCGCTCTGTCTCCCAGGCTGAAATGCAGTGGCACGATCTCAGCTCACTGCAACTTCTGCCTCCTGGGTTCAAGGGATCTTCCCAAGTAGTTGGGACGGGAGGTGCACGCCACCGTGCTCAGACTTTTTTTTTTTTTTGAGACAGAGTCTCGCTCTGTCGTCAGGCTGGAGTGCAGCGGCGCGATCTCGGCTCACTGCAAGCTCCGTCTCCCGGGTTCAAGGGATTCTCCTGCCTCGGTCTCCTGAGTAGCTGGGACTACAGGTGCGCACAACCGTGCCCAGCTAATTTTTGTATTTTCAGTAGAGACAGGGTTTCACCATGTTGGCCAGGCTGGTCTTGATCTCCTGACTTCGTGATCCGCCCGCCTCGGCCTCCCAAAGTGCTCTGTCGCCCAGGCTGGAGTGCAGTGGCGTGATCTTGGCTCACTGCAACTTCTGCCTCCCGGGTTCAAGTGATTCTCCTGCCTCAGCCTCCCGAGTAGCTGGGATTACAGTCACCATGCCCGGCTAATTTTTGTATCTTTAGTAGAGACGGGGTTTTACCATGTTAGCCAGGCTGGTCACGAACTCCTGACCTCGTGATCATCCACCTGCCTCGGCCTCCCAAAGTGCTGGGATTACACACTTGGGCATGGTGGCTCATGCCGGTAATCCCAGCACTTTGGGAGGCCGAGGTGGGTGGATCACCTGAGGTCAGGAGTTCGAAATCAGCCTGGTCAATGTGGCGAAACCCCGTCTCTACTAAAAACAGAAAAATTAGCCGGGCATGGTGGCGGGCGCCTGTATTCCCAGGTACTTGGTAGGCTGAGCCAGGAGAATCAATCGAACCCGGGAGGCGGAGGTTGCAGTGAGTCACGGTCACGGTATTGCACTCTAGCCTGGGCAACAAGAGTGAAACTCTGTGTCCAAAAAAAAAAAAAAAAAGAAATTAAAGAATGAAAAGCAAATTAAAGTTAAAAGAAATTCAAGCTGAAAGGAAACCGCTGCAATAGCAGACGGTAAAAATGAATGGAAAAAAAAGGCCGGGCACGGTGGCTCACACCTGTAATCCCGGCACTTTGGGAGGCCGAGGCGGGTGGATCACCTGCGGTCAGCAGTTCGAGACCAGCCTGACCAACATGGCAAAATCCTGTCTCTATAAAAAAAAAAATAAATAGAGAAATTAGCTGGGCGTGGTGGTGAGCACCTGTCATCCCAGTACTTTGGGAGGCCAAGGTGGGTGGATCACTTGTGGTCAGGAGTTTGAGACCAGCCTGACCAACATGGCGAAATCCTGTCTCTATTTAAAAAAAAAATAGAGAAATTAGCTGGGCGTGGTGGTCGGCATCTGTAATCCCAGTACTTTGGGAGGTCGAGGCAAGCGGATCACTTGTGGTCAGGAGTTCGAGACCAGCCTGGCCAACATGGTGAAATCCTGTCTTTATTAAAAAAAATATATAGAGAGAAATTAGCCGGGCATGGTGGTGGGCACCTGTAATCCCAGTACTTTGGGAGGTCAAGGCGGGTGGATCACTTGTGGTCAGGAGTTTGAGACCAGCCTGACCAACATGGCGAAATCCTGTCTTTATTTCAAAAAAAAATAGAGAAATTAGCCGGGCGTGGTGGTGGGCACCTGTAATCCTAGTACTTTGGGAGGTCGAGGCGGGTGGATCACTTGTGGTCAGGAGTTCGAGACCAGCCTGACCAACATGGCGAAATCCTGTCTTTATTAAAAAAGAAATAGAGAAATTAGCCAGGCGTGGTGGCGGGCACCTGTAATCCCAGTACTTTGGGAGGTCGAGGCAGGTGGATCACTTGTGGTCAGCAGTTCGAGACCAGCCTGACCAACATGGCGAAATCCTGTCTCTATAAAAAGAATACAGAAATTAGCCGGGCGTGGTGGCGCGCACCTGTCATCCCAGTGACTCGGGAGGCTGAGGCAGGAGAATCGCTTGAACCCGGGAGGCGGAGGTTGCAGTGAACTGAGATCACACCATTACACTCCAGCCTGGGTGACAGAGTGAGACTCTGTCTCAAAACAAAACAAAAAAGAAAAAAGAAAGCAAATGAAAACATAAGATAAACCATGCAGGAAACTGAAACGGTAAACGGGCACTCCGGATCCCAGCGTGCGAGTTTCATCCAAAGACCTCACGTGGCGTCTGTGTCACCGTCAGGTGCCTGCCTGTGACATCGTATTGCAGTCGTGCCGGACGCTGCATTACGGGGAACTTGGCGATGGGTACAAGGAGGTCTCTGAGTCGTTCCTGACCCGCCGCGCGAGACTCTGCCATGAGCTCAACATAGAAAGTCTCCCCAAAGAACAGCAGGTGACATTGTGCGTTTGTCCCCCCAACCCTCCACCGTTGATTTTTTTCTCCAGCTCTTACCCTCCTTGGTTTGCAGGAGACAGGGCGTGGCGACCAGGAGGAGCGTCAGCCAAAGGAGGGTCATCGGGGAAGGCAGCTCCCGAGGGCCGGATGGAGGTGCCTGCTGGAGGAGAACGGAGAGTTAGGCAGCGGGGACTGGCTTTGAAACGGGGTTGCAGGTAACGCAGGAGCTGCTTCTGGAGGGAAAACTACTGAGTGTGCATATGTGTGTGTGTGTGAGTGTGTGCACAGGCACCTTTGCACACGCATGTAGGTTGCAGTGTGCTTGTACATGTCTGCATTGTGTGCACGAATATCCGTGTGTGTGTGTGTACGTGGGTGTATACGTGTGCTGCCTGTGTGTAGCCATGCCTGTTTGCACGTTTGCACATGACCGCGTGCATGCCTGTGCACACGTGTCTATAAGCATATGTGGCTGTGTGCCTGCCCATCTGTGTACATTTGTGTGCCCGCGTGTATCTGGGTGCACATACACATGTCTGTGTGTGTTCTTTTCTGTGTGTGACAGAGTCTCGCTCTGTCATCCAGGCTGGAGTGCAGTGGTGGGATCTCAGCTTGTTGCAAGCTCCGCCTCCCGGGTTCAAGCGATTCTCCTGCCTCAGCCTCCTGAGTAGCTGGGATGACAGGCACCTGCCACCACGCCCAGCTAATTTTTGTTTTTGTTTTTGTTTTTTGAGACAGAGTTTCGCTCTTGTTGCCCAGGCTGGAGTGCAGTGACGCGATCTCGGCTCACCGCAACCTCCGCCTCCTTGATTTAAGCGATTCTCCTGCCTCAGCCTCCCGAGTAGCTGGGATTACAGGCAGGCACCACCACGCCTGGCTAATTTTGTGTTTTTAGTAGAGATGGGGTTTCACCATGTTGGCCAGGCTGGGTCTCGAACTCCTGACCTCAGGTGATCCACCTGCCTGGGCCTCCCAAAGTGCTGGGTTACAGGTGTGAGCCACTGTGCCCGGCTGTGTTTGTGTGTTTTCATGCATATGTATCTGTGCGTGCATTCCATGCATACACACATGTGCATACACAAATACACACGCGTGAGACTCTGCCTGTGTGCGTGCCTGCATGTGCCTAAAAGTGCATATTTATGTGCATGCATGTGTGAATGTATGTGTACAAAGGTGTTTGCATGAGTGTGTTCGTGTGCATGTATGTACATTTCTGTGTGTGTACGCATCTGTGTGTGTGTCAGCCTTTCCATTTTGAAAGAACCTCTACCGGCCGGGTGCGGTGGCTCACGCCTGTTATCCCGGCACTTTGGGAGGCCGAGGCAGGTGGATCGCCTGAGGTCAGGAGTTCAAGACCAGCCTGGTCAACATGGTGAAACCCCATCTCTACTAAAAATACAAAAATTAGCCGGGTGTGGGGACACTCGCCTGTTGTCCCAGCTACTCGGGAGGCTGAGGCAGGAGAATCGCTTGAACCTGGAAGGCGGAGGTTGCAGTGAACTGAGATTGCGCCACCGCACTCCAGCCCAGACGACAGAGCAAGACTCCACCTCAAAAAAATAAAAAGAAAAAAAGAAAGCAGATGAGGTCACGTATATGTTAATTATCTTGATTTAGCCATTCCACAAGGCATACATCTTTCAAAACAGGGTTAGACACCACAAATATAGACAGTTTTGTCAATTACAAAAATAATTTTTCACATGCCTGTAGTCCCAGCTACTCGGGAGGCTGAGGCAGGAGCATCTCTTGAACCCAGGAGGCGGAGGTTGCAGCGATCCGAGATCGCACCACTGCACCCCAGCCTGGATGACAGAGCGAGACTCTGCCTCAAAAAAAAAGAAAAAAGAAAAGAAAAAAAAGAAAATTAGCCAGATGTGGTTGCAGGTGCCTGTAATCCCAGCTACTCAGGAGGCTGAGGCAGGAGAATCGCTTGAACCCGGGAGGCGGAGGTTGCAGTGAGCCGAGATCACGCCACTGTACTCCAGCCTGGGCGACAGAGCGAGACTCTGTCTCAAAAACAAAACAAAACAAAACAAAAGGATACCCCGTTCTTGGCTCCTGCTGTATCCACAGACCAGGAAAGCTCATCCCCTGTGGCACAGCGGGAAACTCGGATGACAAAGCAGTGGAAGGAAGTTTAATTAGAATTATGAGTCAACACAGACAGAAATTCTTAAGTGGCTGCAGTTACCGTAACAAAGGGGTGCAGGGCCTCAGCCTCCCGGGCTGGAACTGTTTCCGATGTCCCAGACAGGGTGGTTCTCCTACACCGTGCTGTGGGGTGATAGCTTGCTTTCTCTTTATTTTTCTTTCTTTTTCTTTTTTTTGAGACAGAGTCTCACTCTGTCGCCCAGGCTGGAGCGCAGTGGCGCGATCTCGGCTCACTGCAAGCTCCGCCTCCCAGGTTCAAGCCATTCTCCTGCCTCAGCCTCCTGAGTGGCTGGGATTAAAGGCGTGTGAAAAATTATTTTTTTAATGGACAGAATTGTATATATTTGTGGTGTCTAACCCTGTTTTGAAAGATGTATACTTTGTGGAATGGCTAAATCAAGCTAATTAACATATACGTGACCTCATCTGCTTTCTTTTTTTTTTTATTTTTATTTTTTTGAGGTGGAGTCTCTCTCTGTCGTCCAGGCTGGAGTGCGGTGGCGCGATCTCAGCTCACTGCAACCTCCACCTCCCGGGTTCAAGAGATGCTTCTGCCTCAGCCTCCTGAGTAGCTGGGATGACGGGCACCTGCCACCACACCCGGCTAATTTTCGTATTTTTAGTACAGACGGGGTTTCACCGTGTTGGCCAGGCTGGCCTCGAACTCCCGACCTCACGATCCACCCGCCTCGGCCTCCCGAAGTGCTGGGATGACAGGCGTGAGCCGCTGTGCCTGGCCTGCGTGGTCACTTTCTTTGCCCGCTGGGACAGGCTGTGGCAGAGTCTGCTAAGGGCCCCACTCATGTTTGTCAAACACCCTTAACACCTCTGTTAGCAGCAGTAGAAAGAATCCAGAGGCCTCCTTCTGGGTCATGGCGCCTCGGGGACCAGCTTGGGGCTGGCACGCAAAGAGATTTTCCCTCCTCCACCCCTGCCGCGGGGTGCCTGAGAGCCTCGCCTGCCTCGGGGACCACCCCTGCCCCGCGGGGGGAAATACCTCCCTGAGCCTCTCAGGACGTCTTACCTGGAGGATCCCGGCTGGGAATCAAGGCTTCCAAATCTCCCTATCGTTCGGTTCAGGGGCGTTTCCAGCCTCTGTCATTCCAGGCTCTCTCTGCTGGGGATGCTCAGCATCTCCTGACCCTTGTCAAGCGCCTCGGGGCTCCCGGGAAATTCAGCATCTCTACGATGGAAGTTTCAAGGATCCCACAAGCGGCAACTTTTACGCAAACGGAATGGGATACACTGGCAGTGAAAGGTGCCGGGGCTCACGCCTGGGAGGATCACCTGAGGTCAGGAGTTCGAGACCAGCCTGGCCAACGTGGTAAAACCCCGTCTCTACTGAAAATACAAAATTAGCCGGGCGTGGTGGCAGGTGCCTGTCATCCCAGCTACGCGGGAGGCTGAGGCAGGAGAATTGCTTGAACCCGGGAGGCGGAGGTTGCAGCGAACCGAGATCGTGCCACTGCACTCCAGCCTGGGCGACAAGAGTGAGGCTCCATCTCAAAAAAAAAAAAAAAAAAAAAGCAAGTGCTTCTAACTGAATGAGGGGTAGAGGAGGGATAGAGGAGGGTCCTGTACTGCTTATCAGCTGAAGGCATTTACTTGAGTGAAGTCTCAAAATCATACAGGGATTCGGGTGTGGTGGGGAGGAACTCAGACGCATTTTTTGTTCTCCTATTTCTAGAGATGGGGTCTTGCTCTGTTGCTCAGGCTGGAGTGCAAAGGTTCAATCATAGCTCACTGGAACCTCGAACTCCCGGGCACAAATGATCCTCTCAGCTCAGCCTCCTGAGTAGCTGGGACTATAGGTGTGCACCACCACGTCCACCTAATTTTTTAATTCCTTTTTTTTTTTTGAGACGGAGTCTCGCTCTGTCACCCAGGCTGGAGTGCAGTGGCCGGATCTCAGCTCACTGCAAGCTCCGCCTTCCGGGTTTACGCCATTCTCCTGCCTCAGCCTCCAGAGTAGCTGGGACTACAGGCGCCCGCCACCTCGCCCGGCTAATTTTTTGTATTTTTAGTAGAGACGGGGTTTCACCGTGTTAGCCAGGATGGTCTCGATCTCCTGACCTCGTGATCCGCCCGTCTCGGCCTCCCAGAGTGCTGGGATGACAGGCGTGAGCCACCGCCCCCGGCCATTTTTTAATTCTTTTGTAGAGACAAGGTCTCGCTGTGTGGCCCAGGCTGGTCTCAAACTCCCAAAGTGCTGGGATGATAAACATGAGGGTCAGTGCCTGGTCCTCAAATGCCAATTTTAATGGGCTGTCCTCAAACCCATCACCACCATAAATAATGTGTTTTTTGTGTGTTTTGTCTTGAGAGGGAGTCTCACTCTGTCGCCCAGGCTGGAGTGCACTGGCGCGATCTTGGTTCACTGCAACCTCCGCCTCCCCGGTTCAAGCAATTCTCCTGTCTCAGCCTCCTGAGTCGCTGGGATTACAGGCACCCGCCACCACACTCAGCTAATTTTTGTATTTTTAGTAGAGAAGGGGTTGCACCATGTTGGCCTCGAACTCCTGACCTTAGGCGAACCTCCCATCTTTGCCTCCCAAAGTGCTGGGATGACAGGTGTGAGCCGCCGCGCCCAGCCTACCATCTTTTAAAGAACCAAATGTCTTTAGCATCCATAGACCTTGCAAGGCAACAGGCAGTGTCTAGAGTCTCCATTCGGACAGAGTCTGTGTTCAGCTCAGCCAAGAGACCAGGGGGTGAGTGCCCATAGTGGCCACACAGTCCAAAGTGTGCTGGGCACACCATGCACAGTCACACTTGCCTGTCGGGGCCGTGGTCCAGGAAGACACCGGAGAACGTTGGGACATCTGTGCTCTTAACATTTATTGATAAATATTTTCACTGGCCAGGCGCGGTGGCTCACACCTGTCATCCCAGCACTTTGGGAGACGGAGGGGGTGGACTGCCTGAGGTCAGGAGTTCGAGAGCAGCCTGACCAACATACGAAACATACTAAACATACAAAATCTCTACTACTCTACTAAACATACCAAATTGCTACTAAACATACAAAAATTAGTCGGGCGTAGTGGCGGGTGCCTGTAGTCCCAGCTACTCGGGAGGCTGAGGCAGGAGAATGGCTTGAACCCGGGAGGCGGAGCTTGCAGTGAGCCGAGATCGCGCCATTGCACTCTAGGCTGGGCAACAGAGTGAGACTGTGTCTCAAAAAACAAACAACAAAAAAAAAAAAAAGAAAAAAAACCCACCACTTCTATCTTCCAGAACATTGTCGTCACTCCAAAAGGAGACCCCAGGTTCATTAAAGACGCGTGCTTCCCCCACCCAGCCCCTGGCAACCACTCATCCACTTTCTGCTCTGTGGATTTGCCTGCATCTGGACATAGGGAATAAATGCAATCGTATGGACACTATGTATCTTTTTGTATCTGGCTTCTCTCAGGAAGCATGACGTCCTCAGTGTTCTCCCACATTGCCACCTGTGGCAAAGCCCTGTTCCTTTTCCTGGCTGCGTAATATTCCACTGTGTGGATGGACCACATTACATTTCTCCATTCATCTATAGATGGGTATGAGGGCTCACGCCACCTCTTGGCCACCGTGAATAAAGCTGCTTGTTCCTTTTTCATGGCTGCGTAATATTCCACTGTGTGGATGGACCACATTACATTCCTCCATTCATCTATAGATGGGTATGAGGGCTCACGCCACCTCTTGGCCACTGAATAAAGCTGCTTGTTCCTTTTTCCTGGCTGTGTAATATTCCACTGTGTGGATGGACCACATTACATTTCTCCATTCATCTATAGATGGGTATGAGGGTTCTCTCTACCTCTTGGCCACTGTGAATAAAGCTGCTTGTTCCTTTTTCATGGCTGCGTAATATTCCACTGTGTGGATGGAGCACATTATATTTCTCCATTCATCTATAGATGGGTATGAGGGCTCACGCCACCTCTAGGCCACTGAATAAAGCTGCTTGTTCCTTTTTCATGGCTGCATAATATTCCACTGTGTGGATGGACCACATTACATTTCTCCATTCATCTATAGATGGGTATGAGGGCTCACGCCACCTCTTGGCCACTGTGAATAAAGCTGCTTGTTCCTTTTTCATGACTGCGTAATATTCCACTGTGTGGATGGACCACATTACATTTCTCCATTCATCTATAGATGGGTATGAGGGCTCACGCCACCTCTAGGCCACTGAATAAAGCTGCTTGTTCCTTTTTCATGGCTGCGTAATATTCCACTGTGTGGATGGAGCACATTACATTTCTCCATTCATCTATAGATGGGTATGAGGGTTCTCTCTACCTCTTGGCCACTGTGAATAAAGCTGCTTGTTCCTTTTTCATGGCTGCGTAATATTCCACTGTGTGGATGGAGCACATTATATTTCTCCATTCATCTATAGATGGGTATGAGGGCTCACGCCACCTCTAGGCCACTGAATAAAGCTGCTTGTTCCTTTTTCATGGCTGCATAATATTCCACTGTGTGGATGGACCACATTACATTTCTCCATTCATCTATAGATGGGTATGAGGGCTCACGCCACCTCTTGGCCACTGTGAATAAAGCTGCTTGTTCCTTTTTCATGACTGCGTAATATTCCACTGTGTGGATGGACCACATTACATTTCTCCATTCATCTATAGATGGGTATGAGGGCTCACGCCACCTCTAGGCCACTGAATAAAGCTGCTTGTTCCTTTTTCATGGCTGCGTAATATTCCACTGTGTGGATGGAGCACATTACATTTCTCCATTCATCTATAGATGGGTATGAGGGTTCTCTCTACCTCTTGGCTACCATGAATAAAGCTGCTTGTTCCTTTTCCTGGCTGCGTAATATTCCACTGTGTGGATGGAGCACATTACATTTCTCCATTCATCTATAGATGGGTATGAGGATTCTCTCTACCTCTTGGCCACTGTGAATGAAGCTGCTTGTTCCTTTTTCATGGCTGCGTAATATTCCACTGTGTGGATGGACCACATTACATTTCTCCATTCATCTATAGATGGGTATGAGGGTTCACGCCACCTCTTGGCCACTGTGAATAAAGCTGCTTGTTCCTTTTTCATGGCTGCGTAATATTCCACTGTGTGGATGACCACATTACATTTCTCCATTCATCTATAAATGGGTATGAGGGTTCACGCCACCTCTTGGCCACTGTGAATAAAGCTGCTTGTTCCTTTTTCATGGCTGCGTAATATTCCACTGTGTGGATGACCACATTACATTTCTCCATTCATCTATAGATGGGTATGAGGGTTCTCTCTACCTCTTGGCCACTGTGAATAAAGCTGCTTGTTCCTTTTCCTAGCTGCGTAATATTCCACTGTGTGGATGGACCACATTACATTTCTCCATTCATCTGTAGATGGGTATGAGGGTTCACGCCACCTCTTGGCCACTGTGAATAAAGCTGCTTGTTCCTTTTTCATGGCTGCGTAATATTCCACTGTGTGGATGACCACATTACATTTCTCCATTCATCTATAGATGGGTATGAGGGCTCACGCCACCTCTTGGCCACTGTGAATAAAGCTGCTTGTTCCTTTTTCATGACTGCGTAATATTCCACTGTGTGGATGACCACATTACATTTCTCCATTCATCTATACATGGGTATGAGGGCTCACGCCACCTCTTGGCCACTGTGAATAAAGCTGCTTGTTCCTTTTTCATGACTGCGTAATATTCCACTGTGTGGATGACCACATTACATTTCTCCATTCATCTATACATGGGTATGAGGGCTCACGCCACCTCTTGGCCACTGTGAATGAAGCTGCTAGGAGGGACTTCAGGTTTCACCAGCCATCTGGGACATTGAGTCCCACCAGCCTTTGAAAACCACTGAGAACACCATGAAAAGGCTGGGGTCCCAGCCCCAAACGCGGCTACCCGGCTGTCAGTCAGCCCACCCTGGGCGTGAGCTCTTTCACTAGCTTTCTGATAAACAGGGAACTCTGTTTATTAGAACCCGCGCTTTGTAATAAACAGAGAACTCTAGGCACGTGTGGGTGTTTACGTTTTTCTAGCAAGCACGCCAAAAAACCAGAAAACACAGTAACATTCCTTCTAACGCTATCACCTTTCTCAACCCAAGGCGTCTAAGATGACATGACAGCTTCCAGCACGCGAGCCACATGCCAACGAGGGATGAGATCGCAAACATCCCTCTTTGGTTACCGGGCCGTTCAACGTGCCGTGTGGTACCCACGGACGGCAGGTCTCAGCGGAAACCGGTTCGGTGCCAATGAATGCCCCGTGTCTGCCAGGACGGATTTAGGAACCCACCGTCCACCGCCTCCCCTGCTTGCCGTACCTTAAATGCAGATCCAAGTCCTGTGTGGAAGAAACGGCACGGAAGGTGTCTCTGCAGTGTCCCAATCTCTAGGATATTTCTGATATTTTCTGTGTGTGCTACAAGCAGCTTCCCCTAAGAGAAACCGAACGTTGTCCTCCCAGACTGAGCTGTTTTATAAGCTCCAGCCGGGGCCCCACCCCGGAAAGTCAGACCCAAGGAGGATCTGGCAGTGGGGAGGGGGCCGTCAGAGACCCCGTTTCTCTCCCACGGGCTGGGATCCCGGGGTCAGCAGGTTCGTGACTCGCAGCAGACTTTCCTTGAAAGATTCTTTGTTTGAAATTTGTCATGTTCCCCGTTCTCATTTTTTTTTCTGCCAGTGTTTCTGTTTGCTATAATTAGAATTCAGGCTAGCTATTCAAGCAGGATTGGGCAACTTCCTGACAGAGTTTAAATTCAGCCCTGGAGGGGTGAATGCTGGTATCCAGGGGCTCCTGCCTGTGTCTCCTCCCTGTGCCCAGACAGGGGAGGTGGCTCCCGGTCTCAGATGACGGCTCTTATTAAAGATATGTTAGTGGGCAGGTGCAGTGGCTCACGCCTGTCATCCCAGCACTCTGGGAGGCCGAGGCAGGCGGATCACTTGAGGTCAAGAGATTGAGACCATCCTGGCCAACATGGTGAAACCCCTGTCTCTATTAAAAATACAAAAACTAGCCCGGCGTGGTGGTGGGCGCCTGTCATCCCAGCTTCTCCGGAGGCTGAGGCAGGAGAATAGTTTGAACCTGGGAGGCAGAGGTTACAGCGAGCCAGGATGGTGCCACTGCACTGCAGCCTGGGTGATAAAGCAAGACTGTCTCAAAAAAAAAAAAAAAAAGATATTGTAGTAGTCAGACATGGTGGCTCACGCCTGTCATCCCAGCACTTTGGGAGGCTGAGGCAGGTGGATCACCTGAGGTCAGCAGTGCGAGACCATCCTGGCCAACAAGGTGAAACTTCTTCTCTAGTAAAAAAAAAAAAAAAAAAAAGAATTAGCCAGGGATGGTGGCAGGTGCCTGTCATCCCAGCTTCTCCGGAGGCTGAGGCAGGAGAATAGTTTGAACCTGGGAGGCAGAGGTTACAGCGAGCCAGGATGGTGCCACTGCACTGCAGCCTGGGTGATAAAGCAAGACTGTCTCAAAAAAAAAAAAAAAAAGATATCTTAGTGATCAGGTGTGGTGGCTCACACCTGTCATCCCAGCACTTTGGGAGGCCGAGGCAAGTGGATCACCTGAGGTCAGCAGTGCGAGACCATCCTGGCCAACAAGGTGAAACTTCTTCTCTAGTAAAAAAAAAAAAAAAAAAGAATTAGCGAGGGATGGTGGCAGGTGCCTGTCATCCCAGCTTCTCCGGAGGCTGAGGCAGGAGAATAGTTTGAACCTGGGAGGCAGAGGTTACAGTGAGCCAGGACGGCACCACTGCACTGCAGCCTGGGTGATAAAGCAAGACTGTCTCAAAAAAAAAAAAAAAAAGATATCTTAGTGATCAGGTGTGGTGGCTCACACCTGTCATCCCAGCACTTTGGGAGGCCGAGGCGGGCGGATCACTTGAGGTCAGGAGTTCAAGACCATCCTGGCCAACAAGGCGAAACTCCTGTCTCTAGTAAAAATTAAAAAATTAGCCAGGCATGGCGGCAGGTGCCTGTCATCCCAGCTTCTCCGGAGGCTGAGGCAGGAGAATAGTTTGAACCTGGGAGGCAGAGGTTACACTGAGCCAGGACGGCACCACTGCACTCCAGCCTGGGTGAGAAAGCAAGACTCTGTCTCAGAAAAAAAAAAAAAAAAGATATCGTAGTGGTCAGGCATGGTGGCTCACGCCTGTCATCCCAGCACTTTGGGAGGCCGAGGCAGGTGGATCACCTGAGGTCAGGAGTTCGAGACCAGCCTGGCCAACATGGTGAACCCTCGTCTCTAGTAAAAATAAAAAAATTAACCAGGCATGGTGGCAGGTGCCTGTAATCCCAGCTTCTCCCAAGGCTGAGGCAGGAGAATAGTTTGAACCTGGGAGGCAGAGGTTACACTGAGCCAGGACGGCACCACTGCACTCCAGCCTGGGTGAGAAAGCAAGACTCTGTCTCAGAAAAAAAAAAAAAGATATCGTAGTGGTCAGGCATGGTGGCTCACGCCTGTAATCCCAGCACTTTGGGAGGCTGAGGCGGGCGGATCACCTGAGGTCAGGAGTTCAAGACCAGCCTGGCCAACATGGTGAAACTTCTTCTGTAGTAAACAAAAAAAAAATTAGCCAGGCATGGTGGCAGGTGCCTGTAATCCCAGCTTCTACGGAGGCTGAGGCAGGAGAATAGTTTGAACCTGGGAGGCAGAGGTTACAGTGAGCCAGGATGGCACCACTGCATTCCAGCCTGGGTGAGAAAGCAAGACTCTGTCTCAGAAAAAAAAAATAATAATAAAAGATATCTTAGTGATCAGGTGTGGTGGCTCACACCTGTCATCCCAGCACTTTGGGAGGCCGAGGCGGGCGGATCACCTGAGGTCAGCAGTGCGAGACCAGCCTGGCCAACAAGGTGAAACTTCTTCTCTAGTAAAAAAAAATAATTAGCGAGGGATGGTGGCAGGTGCCTGTCATCCCAGCTTCTCCGGAGGCTGAGGCAGGAGAATAGTTTGAACCTGGGAGGCAGAGGTTACAGTGAGCCAGGACGGCGCCACTGCACTGCAGCCTGGGTGACAAGAGCAAAACTCCATCTCAAAAAAGTCAGCAGTAGACACCCCTCTGAATTTTCTTCTGTTTAGCCAGGCATGGTGGCAGGTGCCTGTAATCCCAGCTTTTCTTCCCCAGGCTGGAGGCAGAGGTTCAAGCGATTCTCCTGCCTCAGCCTCCCGAGTAGCTGGGATGACAGCAAAAAAAATAATAGTAGAGATATCTCCAGTGATCCAGGCTGTGGTGGCTCACACCTGTCATCCCAGCACTTTGGGAGGCCGAGGTGGGTGGATTGCCTGAGCTCAGGGGTTCGAGACAAGCCTGACCAACATGGTGAAACCCGTCTCTACTAAAAATACAAAAATTAGCCAGGCGTGATGGTGCGCACCTGTCATCCCAGCACTTTGGGAGGCTGAGGCAGGAGAATAGTTTGAACCTGGGAGGCAGAGGTTACAGTGAGCCAGGACGGCGCCACTGCACTGCAGCCTGGGTGACAAGAGCAAAACTCCATCTCAAAAAAAAAAAAGCCCTAAGAGGAGCAGCCAGGTGGAGCACCCAGAGACTGGAGTGATGCGCCACAAGCCCAGGGACGCCTGGAGCCCCCAGGAGCTGGGAGAGGCAGGAAGGACCCTCCCCTGGAGCCTCTGGAGGAACTGGATACACCTGCAGTGAATTAAACTATAGCCCCAGAAAGATCTGTCCCCACCTTGCAGCCCGGTTCCTTTTTTTCTTCCCCCAGGCTGGAGTGCGGTGGTGTGATCTCCGCTCACTGCAACCTCTGCCCCAGGTTCAAGCGATTCTCCTGCCTCCCAAGTAGCTGGGATGACAGGCGTCTGCCCACCACGCCCGGCTAATGTTTTGTATTTTTAGTAGAGACGGGGTTTCTCCATGTTGGCCAGGCTGGTCTCGAACTCCTGACCTCAAGTGATCCCAGGGACACCTGAGCCCCCAGGAGCTGGGAGAGGCAGGAAGGAGCCTCCCCTTGAGCCTCCCCAGCTTCTCTCTCCCCTGCTGTTCCAGGGTGAGTTACCTCTCTCCCCACCGCCCCCTAAATTGACGTCTGCCTGGAGTCTCAGAACCTGACCTTACTTGGGAAGAGCGTTGTTGCTGATATAATTAACTCCAGTGAGATTTTCTGGGAGCAGGACGGACCCTAAATGCAATGGCAGGTGTCCTTCTAAGAGACAGAAGAGGAGACACAGACACAGAGGAGCAGGCCAGGTGGAGACGGAGGCAGAGACTGGAGTGATGCGGCCACAAGCCCAGGGACGCCTGGAGCCCCCAGGAGCTGGGAGAGGCAGGAAGGAGCCTCCCCTTGAGCCTCCAGAGGGAACTGGATACACCTGCAGTGAATTAAACTATAGCCCCAGAAAGATCTGTCCGTGTCCTAACGCCTAGACCTGGAATAAAGCCTTATTCAGCAACAGGGTCTTTGCAGATGCGATTAAGTGAAGGAGTGTGAGAGGAGATCCTGCTGGATGAGGGTGAGGCTTAAAGGCAATGACAGGTGTCCTTCTGAGAGACAGAAGCAGGAGAATCCTTTCAACCCAGGAGGTGGAAGTTGCCGTGAGCCGAGATGGCACCACTGCGCTCCGCCTGGGCGACAGAGCAAGACTCCGTCTCAAAATCCATCAATAAATGAATCCACAAACCTTTTGGTCACGTGCTGTTTGCCCCTAAGAACTTCAATGACAAGGGAAACTCCTTCTCAGAAAAAGGAGAGAAGGATGCGGTTGGGACCAGGTTCTCTAGGCATTTCCTACAAGGATTCTGCCTTTTATTCTGAGCAGTGGGATCCATTACAGCAGCAAGAGGAGCTGGCTGGCTCGGATTCTGTTTTTCAGTGCGTCTCTGGCACGGGTGGGGCTGTGGTTGCACTTACAGTGAGTTTTATTGATTATTTATCATTATTTCATTTTAGTTAACTTTTTATTTATTTGAGACGGAGTCTCGCCTGTCACCCAGGCTGGAGTGCGGTGGTGTGATCTCGGCTCACGGCAACGTCCGCCTCCCGGGTTCACGCCATTCTCCTGCCTCAGCCTCCCAAAGTGCTGGGATGACAGGCGTGAGACAAGCAGCCCACCTAATTTTTTTTTTTTCCCAGAGACAGCGTCTCATTCTGTCTCCCAGGCTGGAGTGCGGTGGTGTGATCTCGGCTCACGGCAACGTCCGCCTCCCGGGTT
Source organism: Cercopithecus mona (assembly GCA_014849445.1). Classification (NCBI taxonomy): domain Eukaryota; kingdom Metazoa; phylum Chordata; class Mammalia; order Primates; family Cercopithecidae; genus Cercopithecus; species Cercopithecus mona. The sequence continues at coordinate 31,290,336 of JABBCR010000771.1, forward strand.
CACGCCATTCTCCTGCCTCAGCCTCCCGAGTAGCTGGGACGACAGGTGCCGCCACCTCGCCCGGCTAATTTTTGTATTTTTAGTAGAGATGGGGTTTCACCATGTGGGTCAGCCTGGTCTCGAACTCCTGAACTCAGGTGATACACCCGCCTCGGACTCCCACAGTGCTGGGATTACAGGCGTGAGACAAGCAGCCCACCTAATTTTTTTTTTTTCCCAGAGACAGCGTCTCATTCTGTCTCCCAGGCTGGAGTGCGGTGGTGTGATCTCGTCTCACGGCACCGGCCGCCTCCCGGGATCACGCCATTCTCCGGCCTCTGCCTCCCGAGAAGCTCGGACAACAGGTGCCGCCCCCTCGCCCGGCTAATTTTTGTATTTTTAGTAGAGACGGGGTTTCACCATGTGGGTCAGCCTGGTCTTGAACTCCTGACCTCAGGTGATCCGCCCGCCTCAGCCTCCCGAGTAGCTGAGATTGCAGGTGCCGCCACCACACTGGGCTAATTTTTGTATTTTTATTCGAGAGGGGGTTTCACCGTGATGACCAGGCTGGTCTCAACTCGTGACCTCAGGTGATGCACCCGCCTCGGCCTCCCACAGTGCTGGGATGACAGGCGTGAGACAAGCAGCCCACCTAATTTTTTTTTTTTCCCAGAGACAGAGTCTCACTCTGTCACCCAGGCTGGAGTGCAGTGGCACGATCTCGGCTCACTGCAACCTCTGCCCCCGGGTAAAAGTGATTCACCTGCCTCAGCCTCCCGAGTAGCTGGGATTACAGGCACCTGCCACCATGCCCAGCTAATTTTTGTATTTTTAGTAGACACGGGGTTTGGCCATGTTGGCCAGGCTGGTCTTGAACTCCTGACCTCAGGTGATGCACCCGCCTCGGCATTCCCAAGTGCTAGGATTATAGGCGTGAGACAAGCAGCCCACCTAATTTTTTTTTTTTCCCAGAGACAGCGTCTCATTCTGTCTCCCAGGCTGGAGTGCGGTGGTGTGATCTCGGCTCACGGCAACGTCCGCCTCCCGGGTTCACGCCATTCTCCTGCCTCAGCCTCCCAAGTAGCTCGGACGACAGGTGCCGGCCACCACGCCCGGCTAATTTTTGTATTTTCAGTCGACACGGGGTTTCACCATGTGGGTCAGCCTGGTCTTGAACTCCTGACCTCAGGTGATCCGCCCGCCTCAGCCTCCCGAGTAGCTGAGATTGCAGGTGCCGCCACCACACTGGGTTAATTTTTGTATTTTTAGTAGAGACGGGGTTTCACCATGTGGGTCAGCCTGGTCTTGAACTCCTGACCTCAGGTGATGCACCCGACTCGGCCTCCCAAAATGCTGGGATTACAGGCGTGAGACAAGCAGCCCACCTAATTTTTTTTTTTTCCCAGAGACAGCGTCTCATTCTGTCTCCCAGGCTGGAGTGCGGTGGTGTGATCTCCGCTCACGGCAACGTCCGCCTCCCGGGTTCACGCCATTCTCCTGCCTCAGCCTCCCAAAGTGCTGGGATGACAGGCGTGAGACAAGCAGCCCACCTAATTTTTTTTTTTTCCCAGAGACAGCGTCTCATTCAGCAATAGGGTTTTTGCAGATGCAATTAAGTGAAGGATCTAGAGATGAGATCCTCCTGGATGAGGGTGGCTCTTAAAGACAATGACAGGTGTCCCTCTAAGAGACAGAAGAGGAGCAGGCCACGTGGAGACGGAGGCAGAGACTGGAGTGATGCGGCCACAAGCCCAGGGACACCTGGAGCCCCCAGGAGCTGGGAGAGGCAGGAAGCACCCTCCCCTTGAGCCTCCGGAGGGAACTGGATACACCTGCAGTGAATTAAACTATAGCCCCAGAAAGATCTGTCCGTGTCCTAACGCCCAGACCTGGAATAAAGCCTTATTTAGCAACAGGGTCTCTGCAGATGCAATTAAGCAAAGGAGTGTGAGAGGAGACCCTCCTGGATGAGGGTGGGGCTTAAAGGCAATGACAGGTGTCCCTCTAAGAGACAGAAGAGGAGACACAGACACAGAGGAGGAGGCCACGTGGAGACGGAGGCAGAGACTGGAGTGATGCGGCCACAAGTCCAGGGACACCTGGAGCCCCCAGGAGCTGGGAGAGGCAGGAAGGAGCCTCCCCTACAGCCTCCAGAGGGAACTGGATACACCTGCAGTGAATTAAACTGTAGCCCCAGAAAGATCTGTCCGTGTCCTAACGCCCAGACCTGGAATAAAGCCTTATTCAGCAACAGGGTCTTTGCAGATGCGATTAAGTGAAGGAGTGTGAGAGGAGATCCTGCTGGATGAGGGTGAGGCTTAAAGGCAATGACAGGTGTCCTTCTGAGAGACAGAAGAGGAGACACAGACACAGAGGAGGAGGCCACGTGGAGACGGAGGCAGAGACTGGAGTGATGCGGCCACAAGCCCAGGGACACCTGGAGCCCCCAGGAGCTGGGAGAGGCAGGAAGGAGCCTCCCCTAGAGCCTGTGGAGGGAGTGTGACCCTGAGAAAGCTGAATCTCAGACTTCTGGTCTCCAGGACTGCAAGAGAATAACTTTCTGTTGTTTTAAGCCGTCCAGTTTGTGCTCATTTGTTTTGGTCAGACGAGGCACCCACAGCACCCAGTCCCTGGGTGGTCAAAGTCCTACCTCCCCCAGGGGATGGACTCCTCTCCTACTTCCTCCTCCTACAGGTTCAGAATTCACGTCTTTTTTTTGGAGACGGAGTCTCGCTCTGTCGCCTGGGCTGGAGTGCAGAGGCACGATCTCAGTTCACCGCAACCTCCGCCTCCCGGGTTCACGCCATTCTCCTGCCTCAGCCTCCTGAGTAGCTGAGATTGCAGGTGCCCGCCACCACACTGGGTTAATTTTTGTATTTTTAGTAGAGACGGGATTTCACCGTGATGACCAGGCTGGTCTCAACTCGTGACCTCAGGTGATGCACCCGCCTCGGCCTCCCAAAGTGCTGGGATGACAGGCGTGAGCCACCGCGCCCGGCCCAGAAGTCACATGTTGTTGTTGAGAATTCAGGCATTTCTGAAATGAGCGGCGTTGGACGTGCAATGCCTGTTCCCAGCGCAGACGGCTCGGTCTGGGGTCCCCCTGGGTCTGGGACCCTGCTGTAGGCAGACGGGGTGACAGGTGGATTCAGAGAAGAAGAAAGCACATCAAAGTCCTACGGTGAGACCCTGAGGGCCTGCGGCTGAGGACACAGCTGGGCCCCGCCCAGAGGAACTGGCACCTGCAGTGAATTATGCCCTTGGCGTTCTGGGCAGAGGCTGACTCTCATGCACCAACCCGGGTGGGGCATCGCCCACCAGCTCTGGGGAAACAAGGGCCTGGGAAGGAGAGGCTGGAGACGGGCACAGGCGGCGACACAGGCGGACTTGAAATGCAGGAGGAGGTACCAGGCAGGTCCTAGGCAGAAGCGTGGAAGAGGAGACACAGACACAGAGGAGGAGGCCACGTGGAGACGGAGGCAGACACTGTAGAGATGCGGCCAAAAGTCCAGGGACACCAGGAGACCCCACGAGCTGGGAGAGGCAGGAAGGAGCCTCCCCTACAGCCTGCGGAGGGAGTGTAACCCTGAGAAAGCTGAATCTCAGACTTCTGGTCTCCAGGACTGCAAGAGAATAACTTTCTGTTGTTTTAAGCCGTCCAGTTTGTGCTCATTTGTTTTGGTCAGCCGAGGCACCCACAGCACCCAGCCCCAGAGTGGTCAAAGTCCTACCTCCCCCAGGGGATGGACTCCTCTCCTACTTCCTCCTACAGGTTCAGAATTCACGTCTTTTTTTTGGAGACGGAGTCTCGCTCTGTCACCCAGGCTGGAGTGCAGTGGCGTGATCTCAGTTCACCGCAACCTCCGCCTCCCGGGTTCACGCCATTCTCCTGCCTCAGCCTCCCGAGTAGCTGAGATTGCAGGTGCCGCCACCACACTGGGCTAATTTTTGTATTTTTAGTAGAGATGGGGTTTCACCGTGATGACCAGGCTGGTCTCAACTCGTGACCTCAGGTGATGCACCCGCCTCGGCCTCCCAAAGTGCTGGGATGACAGGCGTGAGCCACCGCGCCCGGCCCAGAAGTCACATGTTGTTGTTGAGAATTCAGGCATTTCTGAAATGAGCGGCTTTGGACGTGCAATGCCCGTTCCCAGCGCAGACGGCTCGATCTGGGGTCCCCCTGGGTCTGGGACCCTGCTGTAGGCACACGGGGTGACAGGTGGATTCAGAGAAGAAGAAAGCACATCAAAGTCCTACGGTGAGACCCTGAGGGCCTGCGGCTGAGGACACAGCTGGGCCCGTGTGCGGAGGCACCCGTGTTCGACGCCGCCATGCCCTTGGCGTTCTGGGCAGAGGCTGACTCTCATGCACCAACCCGGGTGGGGCATCGCCCACCAGCTCTGGGGAAACAAGGGCCTGGGAAGGAGAGGCTGGAGACGGGCACAGGCGGCGACACAGGCAGACTTGAAATGCAGGAGGAGGTACCAGGCAGGTCCTAGGCAGAAGCGTGGAGATGACAAGCGGATGACGAGGCAAAACTACCCCACGCTTTTACCTCAGAACGGCTCCCGTTACCACACACACAGGCGCTGGCGTTACGCGGCCGTGGGAGGAGGCAGAGAAGTGAGTCAACGTGGGATTTGGGGCAATGACCCTGAGTTTCCACTGTTTCTCAAAAAAAAAAAAGAGAGAGAGACAGAGAGAGGCCGGGCGCGGTGGCTCACGCCTGTCATCCCTGCACTTTGGGAGGCTGAGGCAGGTGGATCACCTGAGGTCAGGAGTTCGAGACCAGCCTGGCCAACATGGTGAAACCCCATCTCCACTAAAAATACAAAAAATTAGCCAGGCGTGATGGTGTGCACCTGTCATCCCCACTACTCAGGAGGCTGAGGCAGGAGAATCCTTTCAACCCAGGAGGTGGAAGTTGCCGTGAGCCGAGATGGCACCACTGCGCTCCCGCCTGGGCGACAGAGCAAGACTCCGTCTCAAAAATCCATCAATAAATGAATCCACAAACCTTTTGGTCACGTGCTGTTTGCCCCTAAGAACTTCAATGACAAGGGAAACTCCTTCTCAGAAAAAAGGGAGAGAAGGATGCGGTTGGGACCAGGTTCTCTAGGCATTTCCTACAAGGATTCTGCCTTTTATTCTGAGCAGTGGGATCCATTACAGCAGCAAGAGGAGCTGGCTGGCTCGGATTCTGTTTTTCAGTGCGCGTCTCTGGCACGGGGTGGGGGCTGTGGTTGCACTTACAGTGAGTTTTATTGATTATTTATCATTATTTCATTTTAGTTAACTTTTTTATTTATTTGAGACGGAGTCTCGCTCCGTCTCCCAGGCTGGAGTGCGGTGGTGTGATCTCGGCTCACGGCAACGTCCGCCTCCCGGGTTCACGCCATTCTCCTGCCTCAGCCTCCCGAGTAGCTGGGACGACAGGTGCCGCCACCTCGCCCGGCTAATTTTTTGTATTTTTAGTAGAGACGGGGTTTCACCATGTGGGTCAGCCTGGTCTTGAACTCCTGACCTCAGGTGATCCGCCCGCCTCAGCCTCCCAAAGTGCTGGGATGACAGGCGTGAGACAAGCAGCCCACCTAATTTTTTTTTTTTTTTTTCCCAGAGACAGCGTCTCATTCTGTCTCCCAGGCTGGAGTGCTGTGAAGTGGTACGATCTTAGCTCACTGCAGCCTTGAACTCCTGGGCTCAAGCGATCCCCTCTCCTCAGCCTCCCAAATAGTTGACGTAGATGCGTCCGGCTAATTTCTTAATTATTTTATAGAAATGGGGACCTTGACTGGGTGCGGTGGCTCACGCCTGTCATCTCAGCACTTGGGGAGGCCAAGGCAGATGGATCATGAGGTCAGGAGTTTGAGAGCAGTCTGGCCACCATGGCGAAACCCCATCTCTACTAAAAAACACAAAATAATTAGTCGGGCGTGGTGGCAGGTGCCTGTCATCCCAGCTACTCAGGAGGCTGAGGCAGCAGAATTGCTTGAAGCCAGGAGGCGGAGGTTGTAGTGAGCTGAGATGGTGCCACTGCACTCCAGCCTGGGCGACAGAGCGAGATTCTGTCTAAAAAAAAAAAGAAAGAAAATCCAAGTGTAACTTTTTTTTTTTTTTTTTTTTGAGACGGAGTCTCGCTCTGTCACCCAGGCTGGAGTGCAGTGGCCGGATCTCGGCTCACTGCAAGCTCCGCCTCCCGGGTTCACACCATTCTCCTGCCTCAGCCTCCCGAGTAGCTGGAACTACAGGCGCCCGCCACCTCGCCCGGCTAGTTTTTTTGTATTTTTAGTAGAGACGGGGGTTTCACCATGTTAGCCAGGATGGTCTCGATCTCCCGACCTCGTGATCCGCCCGCCTCAGCCTCCCAAAGTGCTGGGATTACAGGCTTGAGCCACCGCGCCCGGCCCCAAGTGTAACTTTTAACTCCTCCATACCTTAGCAATGAACAGCCTACTGTTAACCAGAAGCCTTACTGATAACATAAGCAGTTAATTCATACATATTTGTTATGCTCTATGTAAGGTTTACTTCTTTATTGAAATTATTTAGGCTACATAAAAGAATGTTATTAATAAAATCATGGCAACAGCCTGGGCGCGGTGGCTCACGCCTGTAATCCCAGCACTTTGGGATGCCAAGGCGGGTGGATCACCTGAGGTCGGGAGTTCGAGACCAGCCTGGCCAACATGGTGAAACCCTGTCTCTACTAAAAATACAAAAATTAGACAGGTGTGGTGGCCTGGGCCTGTAATCCCAGCTACTTGGGAGGCCGAGGCAGGAGAATCGCTTGAACCCGGGAGGCAGAGGTTTCAGTGAGCTGAGATCACGCCACTGCACTCCAGCCTGGGTGACAGAATGAGACTCCATCTCAAAAACAAAACAAAACAAACAAAAGGAAGGAAGAAAAAAAGGAAATCAAGAAGGAAGGAAGGGAGGAGGGAGGAGGAAGGAGACAGGGAAGAGGGAGGAAGGAGGAAGGAGACAGGGAAAGAGGGAGGAAGAGAGAGGAAAGGAGAGAGGAAGAAGGGAAGGAAGGGAGGAGGAGGGAGGAGACAGGAGGGAGGAAGGAGGAAGAGGAAGGAGGGAAGGAGACAGGGAAGAGGGAGGAAGGAGACAGGGAAGAGGGAGGAAGGAGACAGGGAGGAGGAAGGAGGGAAGGAAGGGAGGGAGGAAGGAGACAGGGAGGGAGGGAGGAGACAGGGAAAGAGGGAGGGAGGAGACAGGGAGGGAGGGAGGGAGGGAGGAGACAGGAAGGGAGGAAGGAGACAGGGAGGGAGGAAGGAGACAGGGAGGGAGGAAGGAGACAGGGAAAGAGGGAGGAAGGAGACAGGGAGGGAGGGAGGAGACAGGGAAAGAGGGAGGAAGAGAGAGGAAAGGAGAGAGGAAGAAGGGAAGGAAGGAGACAGGGAGGGAGGGAGGGAGGGGGGCAAGAAACGAGCAAATTCTCCAAGTGTGCAGCCTGAACCGGGTCGTGGTCTCGCTGCTGGAAGTCTCAGGGGCTGTTTTATCGTGAGGCCTCCCCAGATGGCAGAGAGAGAAGCAAGGCTTTGGGGGCCCCTCCCAGGGTGCCTCTACCCCAGCTGTAACTTCCCCACCTGCTGTGGTCCCTGCGAGCGGGGATGGGGTTGAGGGAGCCTTTACCCCACCCAGAGGGAGTGTGAGGTCCTGGCCCCACTTTGCAGTTCTCGGTGTTAAACCAGGGCCATCCCCCTGGCCTGGTGCTGGGGTGGGGATTCAGGAGGCAACGGTGGCCTCAGGGACGAGTGGCTTTTGGATGTGCCTGTGCCCCTGGATGGGGTGGGGAGGGCTCTGCAATATTTTAATGTGACTGTTTCCCTCCAGGAAAAAAAAAAAAAAAAAAGGCCGGAAGTCAGAGCCACCTCCCTAAGAACCCAGAGACGCCAACAGCTTTCAAAGCTTTTCCTCGTTCCTGGACGAGCTGCTGACCCCACCCCACCCCTGGGCTGCCCACCGCTCCCCCCCAGCATCCTTCCTCCCTCATTCTGTGACTCACAGGGTCAAGGTCTCCCCTGGGCCAGTGACTTTCAGCAACCAGAAGACACAGCAGACACCTCTGAGATCTCCTCTGTAACGAAACCCTGACTCATTAGGATGCCTGGGCTTCAACCAACCGGGCACTGTACGTCTTTTTTTTCCTTTTCTTTCTTTCTTTTTTGCTTCCACCAACCCTTGAAGTGTGTTTGGGGGCCCAGGTGTCTCCTGTCAACTGTTTACACACACGCTGAAATGTTTACTGCAGCCCAGGAGGCTACGGCTGCACCCAGGCCCCACCAAAGTCGCCTACACAGGTTTTCTTTTGTGCTTTTCAGACGGACTTTTCGCTCTTGTCGCCCAGGCTGGAGTGCAGGGGCGTGATCTCGGCTCGCCGCCACCTCCGCCTCCCGGGTTCAAGTGATTCTCCTGCCTCAGCCTCCTGAGTAGCTGGGATGACGGACACCTGCCATCACGCCCCCAGAAAAGGAAGTTGGAAACGATGGGGTTGTCAACTTGATGTCACCTCACGGCTAACCGCTTCCTTATTTTTTTTTTAAATTGGATATATTTAACCTACAAACAAGATGTGTTGATGCAGAATTTACTCCTCAACAATGTGGGGGTTACAGACACTGCCATCTCCTGCAGTCAAAAATCCAAGTATTGGGCGGGGCGCAGTGGCTCACGCCTGTCATCCCAGGACTTTCGGAGGCCGAGGTGGATGGATCACCTGAGGTCAGGAGATCGAGACTGTCCTGGCCAATATGGTGAAACCCCCTCTCTACTAAAAATACAAAAATGACCCAGGCATGGTGACAGGCTCCTGTCGTCCCAGCTACTCGGGAGGCTGAGGCAGGAGAATGGCTTGAATCCAGGAGGCAGAGCTTGCAGTGAGCTGAAATCACACCACTGCACTCCAGTCTGGGCAACAGAGCGAGACTCCATCTAAAAAAAAAAAAGAGAAAAGAAAATCCAAGTGTAACTTTTTTTTTTTTTTTTTTTTTTGTGACGGAGTCTCGCTCTGTCACCCGGGCTGGAGTGCAGTGGCCGGATCTCGGCTCACTGCAACCTCCGCCTCCCGGGTTCACACCATTCTCCTGCCTCAGCCTCCCGAGTAGCTGGAACTACAGGCGCCCGCCACCTCGCCCGGCTAGTTTTTTTGTATTTTTAGTAGAGACGGGGGTTTCACCATGTTAGCCAGGATGGTCTCGATCTCCCGACCTCGTGATCCGCCCGCCTCAGCCTCCCAAAGTGCTGGGATTACAGGCTTGAGCCACCGCGCCCGGCCCCAAGTGTAACTTTTAACTCCTCCATACCTTAGCAATGAACAGCCTACTGTTAACCAGAAGCCTTACTGATAACATAAGCAGTTAATTCATACATATTTGTTATGCTCTATGTAAGCTGTACTGCATTCTTGCAATTAAGTAGGCTACAGAAAAGAATGGTATTAAGAAAATCATGGCAACAGCCTGGGCGCGGTGGCTCACGCCTGTCATCCCAGCACTTTGGGAGGCCGAGGCGGGCAGATCACAAGGTCAGGAGTTCGAGACCAGCCTGGCCAACATGGTGAAATACCGTCTCTACTAAAAATACAAAAATTAGCCAGGTGTGATGGCGGGTGCCTGTAATCCCAGATACTTGGGAGACTGAGGCAGGAGAATTGCTTGAACCCGGGAGGTGGAGGTTGCAGTGAGCTGAGATCGCGCCACTGCACTCCAGCCTGGGCGACAGAATGAGACTCCATCTCAAAAACAAAACAAACAAACAAACAAACAAACAGTAGCCAGGTGTGGTGGTGGGCACCTGTAGTCCCAGCTACTTGGGAGGCTGAGGCAGGAGAATCACTTGAACCCAGGAGGCGGAGGTCGCAGTGAGCTGAGATCCTGCCACTGCACTCCAGCCGGGGCAACAGAGCAAGACTCCATCTGAATTTAAAAAAAAAAAATTAATACAAACACACTGGCACAGTTGGGTCAGCTTTTTTTCCCCAGGGTAACATCTTACAAAATGAGGGTGACAATGTTGCAACCCAGAGATTGATACAATCTTAGTTAGGTCTTCCCAGTATTACTAAGCATTCAGTTCTAAGTAATTTTATCACATGTAGAAAATAACCCTTTAGATGGTCAGTCATTCTACTATAAAGACACAGGCACACGTATGTTTCCTGTGGCACTGTTCACAATAGCCAAGACTTGGAACCAACCCAAATTCCCGTCAATGATAGACTGCAGAAAGAAAATGTGGCACACAGACACCATGGAATACTATGCAGCCATGAAAAAGGATGAGTTCATGTCCTTTGCAGGGACGTGGATGAAACTGGAAACCATCATTGTCAGCAAACTAACACAGGAACAGAAAACCAAACACCGCATGTTCTCACTCATAAGTGGGAGTTGAACAATGAGAACACATGGACACAGGGAGGGGAACATCACACACCAGGGCCTGTCGGGGGGTGGGGGCCAGGGGAGGGAGAGCATTAAGACACATACCTAATGCATGTGGGGCTTAAAACCTAGACTCAGAACCAACCCAAATGTCCATCAATGAGACTGGATGAAGAAAATGTTGCACATAGACACCACGGAATACTACGCAGCCATGAAAAAGGATGAGTTCTTGTCCTTTGCAGGGACATGAGTGAAGCTGGAAACCATTATTCTCAGCAAAGTAACACAAGAACAGAAAACCACACACCGCATGTTCTCACTCATAAGTGGGAGTTGAACAATGAGAACATGTGGACACAGGGAGGGGAACGTCACACACTGGGGCCTGTCGGGGGGTGGGGACTAGGGGAGGGAGAGCATTAAGACACATACCTAATGCATGTGGGGCTTAAAACCTAGACTTGGAACCAACCCAAATGTCCATCAATGAGACTGGATGAAGAAAATGTGGCACATAGACACCATGGAATACTATGCAGCCATGAAAAAGGATGAGTTCCTGTCCTTTGCAGGGACGTGGATGAAACTGGAAACCATCCTTCTCAGCAAACTCACACAGGAACAGAAAACCAAACACCACAGGTTCTCACTCATCAGTGGGAGTTGAACAATAAGATCACATGGATACAGGGAGGGGAACGTCACACACCAGGGCCTGTCGGGAGGTGGGGGCCTGGGGGAGGGACAGCATTAGAACAAATACCTAATGCATGCAGGGCTTAAAACCGAGATGACGAGTTGATGGGTGCAGCAAACCGCCATGGAACGTGTCTACCCACATAACAAACCTGCATGTTCTGCACATGGATCCCAGAACTTCAAGTAAACTACAATAAAAACAGAAATAAAAAACAAAGAAAACAACCCTTTAAAAACCAACACCGGCCGGGTGCGGTGGCTCACGCCTGTCATCCCAGCACTTTGGGAGGCCGAGACGGGCGGATCACGAGGTCAGGAGATCGAGACCATCCTGGCTAACATGGTGAAACCCCGTCTCTACTAAAAAATACAAAAAAATAACTAGCCGGGCGAGGTGGCGGGCGCCTGTAGTCCCAGCTACTCGGGAGGCTGAGGCAGGAGAATGGCGTGAACCCGGGAGGCGGAGCTTGCAGTGAGCTGAGATCCGGCCACTGCACTCCAGCCTGGGCGACAGAGCGAGACTCCGTCTCAAAAAAAAATTTTTTAAAAACGCAATACCTCCCCTCCACCTTCAGTCTGGGGGGGGGATGGGGTCATTTTCTTTTTTCTTTTTATTTTTTTTAGATGGAGTCTCTCTCTGTCGCCCAGGCTGGAGTGCAGTGGTGTGATCTCGGCTCACGGCAACCTCCGCCTCCTGGGTTCACGCCATTCTCCCGCTTCAGCCTCCCAAGTAGCTGGGATGACAGGTGCGCCGGCCACCAGGCCCGGCTAATTTTTGTATTTTTAGTAGAGACAGGGTTTTGCCATGTTGGCCAGGCTGGTCTCGAACTCCTGACCTCAGGCAATCTGCCGGCCTCCCAAAGTGCTGGGATGACAGGTGTGAGCCACCGTGCCTGGTGGGGACCATTTTATTTATTTACTTATTTGCTTATTTTTGAGACAGAGTCTTGCTCTGTCACCCAGGCTGGAGTACAGTGGCACAATCTCGGCTCACTGCAACCTCCGCCTCCCGGGTTCAAGTGATTCTCCTGCCTCAGTCTCCCGAGTAGCTGGGATTACAGACACCTGCCATCGTGTCCAGCTAATTTTTTTATTTTATTTTTTTTGAAACGGAGTCTCGCTCTGGCACCCAGGCTGGAGTGCTGTGGTGCGATCTCGGCTCACTGCAACCTCCACCTCCCAGATTCAAGCGATTTTCCTGCCTCAGCCTCCCAAGTAGCTGGAACTACAGGCACCCGCCACTGCACCTGACTAATTTTTGTATTTTCAGTAGAGACGGGGTTTCATTCACCATGTTGGTCAGGCTGGTCTCGAACTCCTGACCTCAGGCGATCCACCCGCCTCGGCCTCCCAAAGGGCTGGGATGACAGGCGTGAGCCACCGCGCCCGGCAGGGGTCATTCTGAAAAACTCCTTGGGCTGGTGGCAGAGGAGGGAAGCAATTGGGAACAGCTTCAGAAACTGGCGGGAGGGGGTGGCGGCCTTGGCAGGACTGCACAAGGCGGGAGGAACAGAAACAAGGAAATGAGAAGGGATGGTGGGTGAATCTGGGAGATAACGCAGATAGGAGACACCCGAAATAGAACCTCCTTCACACAACAAGGCGTGCACCTGTGTGCGCAGACCCCTGTGTGCGCCACACACGACAGAAGCACAGCCGACTTTTTGTTTGTGTTTTTTTGAGACCAAGTTTCACTCTGGTCCCCCAGGCTGGAGTGCAGTGGCGTGATCTCGGCTCACTGCAACCTCCGCCTCCCGGGTTCAAGCCATTCTCCTGCCTCAGCCTCCCGAGTAGCTGGGATGACAGGTGTGCACCACCACGCCCAGCTAATTTTTGTATTTTTAGTTGAGACAGGGTTTCCCCATGTTGCTCAGGCTGGTCTCGAACTCCTGACCTCAGGTGATCCACCACCTCGGCCTCCCAAAGTGCTGGGATTACAGGTGTGAGCCACTGTGCCTGGCCTTATTTATTCATTTTTGAGATGGAGGCTCACTCAGTCGCCCAGGCTGGAGTGCAGTGGCGTGATGTCGGCTCACTGCAACCTCCGCCTCCCGGGTTCAAGCCATTCTCCTGCCTCAGCCTCCCGAGTAGCTGGGATGACAGGTGTGCACCACCACGCCCGGCTAATTTTCTTTCTTTCTTTTTTTTTTTGAGATGGCGTCTCGCTCTGTCACCCAGACTGGAGTGCAGTGGCGCGATCTCAGCTCACTGCAAGCTCCGCCTCCTGGGTTCAAGCGATTCTCCTGCCTCAGCCTCCCATGTACCTGGGATTACAGGCACCTGCTATCATGTCCAGTTAATTTTTTTTTTTTTTTTGAGATGGAGTCTTGCTGTGTCACCCAGGCCGGAGTGCAGTGACCAGATCTCGGCTCACTGCAACCTCCGCCTCCCAGCTACTGGGGAGGCTGAGGCAGGAGAATCGCTTGAACCCCGGGAGGCGGAGGTAGCAGTGAGCTGAGATCGTGCCACTGCACTCCAGCCTGGGCGACACAGCAAGACTCTGTCTCAAACAGAAAAAGAAAAAATGAGCTGAACATGGTGGCAGGTGCCTCTAATCCCAGCTACTTGGGAGGCTGAGGCATCCCGTGTGAGGATGTTGAGGGGTGCACAGTGGCCAGGTAAGTGGGATGAGACCTGGCTTTGGTTAACCCTCCTCTGGGGTTCTGTCCACTGCTCTCCCCCAGCCTCGGTGACGAGTGGAGACCTCGGGTCTCCCTCCGGTGTTGCAGCCATCCTGGCCGTCCTGTTTGGCTGCTGGAGCAGACTCAGGCCATGCCAATCTCCGTGCCAGAGGCTGCACCTTGATCACAACATCCTGTCCCTGTCCTGGAGGTCAGGAGTCTGAGATCAAGATATCTCAGGGTCAGGCCGGGGGCGGTGGCTCACTCCTGTAATCCCAGGACTTTGGGAGGCTGAGGCGGACGGATCACGAGATGAAGAGTTCAAGACCAGCCTGGTCAACATGGTGAAGCCTCGTGTCTACTAAAAAACGACAAAAATTAGCCGGGCGTGGTGGCAGGTGCCTGTCATCCCAGCTACTGCGGAGGCTGAGGTAGGAGAATGGCTTGAACCCAGGAGGCGGAGGTTGCGGTGAGCCGAGATTGCGCCACTGCACTCCAGGCTGGGCGACAGAGCGAGACTCCATCTCAAAAAAAAAAAAAAAAGAAAAGAAAAAAGAAAAGAAATCTCAGTGATTCCGGCCCGTTTCCCCAGGGAGCCTGGGAACGAGGGGACTGCAGAGGCTGTGACCGGATGTGATTTCACTGGGAAAGTTGGCCAGGAAAGCCCCTGATCTCGGGGGGAATTCCACAGGCAATAGTGGGGTCACGGAACCCAGGCCTGCCTGGGCTGGACGGTAAGCTCTGCCTGGAGCCAGGGACTAGCCCCAGAGGTCCCTGCAAGACCCCGGCAGGGATGGTGTAGCTGAGACGTTCCATGACCAGTGGGTGTCTGAGACTCTGCGTGCTGACTCCTTGCTCTTGCCCTGGACTCCCGGAGGGCGGAAATGCTGGTCTGTCCAGGGAAAATGAGGGACCTGCCAAACCCTCACAGCCTCCCCTTCATGAGGCCGACTCCTGGGTCCCGGGTCCTGAAATGCTGCTGACTTTGCTACTGCTCAGACCCGCTTCTGTCTGGACATGACATGCCACCCCTGGGGCACGGCTAAAAGGGATCTTGGGGATGAGGGGCCCCAACTGTGCTCAGTTTTATTTATTCATTTTTTTTTTTGAGGCAGAGTTTCACTCTCGTTGCCCAGACTGGAGTGCAGTGGTGTGATCTCGGCTCACCGCAACCTCTGCCTCCCAGGTTCAAGCGATTCTCCTGCCTCAGCCTCCCGAGTAGCTGGGATGACAGGCACCTGGCACCGCCACACCTGGCTAATTTTGTATTTTTAGTAGAGACAGGGTTTCACCATGTTGGTCAGGCTGGTCTCGAACTCCTGACCTCAGGTGATCCGCCCACCTCGGCCTCCCAAAGTGCTGGGATGACAGGCGTCAGCCACCGTGCCTGGCCTTATTTATTCATTTTTGAGATGGAGGCTCACTCAGTCGCCCAGGCTGGAGTGCAGTGGCGCGATCTCGGCTCACGGCAAGCTCTGCCTCCCGGGTTCAAGCCATTCTCCTGCCTCAACTCCTGTGTAGCTGTTAGTACCGGCGCCCGCCACCACGTCCGGCTAATTTTTATATTTTTAGTGGAGATGGGGTTTCACCATGTTGGCCAGGCTGGTCGCGAACTCCTGACCTCAGGTGATCCACCTGCCTCGGCCTCCCAAAGTGCTGGGATGACAGGCGTGAGCCACTGCACCTGGCCTGATGTCTTTATTTTTTATTATTTTATTTTACTTATTTATTTGAGATGAAGTTTTGCTCTTGTCTGGAGTGCAGTGACTATATGTAGGCTCACCTCAACCTCCGCCTCCCGGGTTCAAGCGATTCTCCTGCCTCAGCCTCCCGAGTAGCCGGGATGACAGGTACCTGCCACCACGCCCAGCTAATTTTTGTGTTTTTAGTAGAGATGGGATTTTACCACATTGGCCAGGCTGGTCTCGAACTCCTGACCTCAGGTGATCCGCCCGCCTCGACCTCCCAAAGTGCTGGGATGACAGGCGTGAGCCACTGCATCCATCCTGATATCTTTATTTTTTATTTTTTTATTATTGTATTTTATTGTTTGATTGATTGATGGAGATAGAGTTTTGCTCTTGTCGCCCAGGCTGGAGTGCAGTGGCTCTACGTCAGCTCACGTCAACCTCCGCCTCTCGGGTTCAAGTGATTCTCCTGCCTCAGCCTCCCGAGTAGCTGGGATGACAGGTGCCCACCACCATGGCTGGCTAATTTTGTATTTTTAAAAGAGACGGGGTTTCTCCATGTTGGTCAGGCTGGTCTCGAACTCCTGACCTCAGGTGATCCACCCACCTCGGCCTCCCAAAGTGCTGGGATTACAGGCGTCAGCCACCGTGCCTGGCCTTATTCATTCATTTTTGAGATGGAGCCTCACTCAGTTGCCCAGGCCGGAGTGCAGTGGCGCGATCTCAGCTCACAGCAAGCTCTGCCTCCCGGGTTCAAGCCATTCTCCTGCCTCATCTCCACAGTGCTGGGATTACAGGTGTGAGCCACCACGTCCGGCTAAGTCTTGTATTTGTAGTAGAGATGGGGTTTCACCATGTTGGTCAGGCTGGTCTTGAACTCCCGACCTCAGGTGATCCACCTGCCTCGGCCTCCCAAAGTGCTGGGATGACAGGTGTGAGCCTCCGTGCCCGGCCTGATATTTCTATGTAACTCCATCCTGCTAACTCAGACGTGTCTCCAAGGCTGAGGTCATCCGTAGAGCCACAGCCAGAGTGTCCCAGAGAAACGTTCTGTTTTGTGTTCAGAGGTTCTGAAAACCAAAGCTCCCATCCCCTGCGACATATGGGTGGTGACACGGGGCCTATCGTGGTCACCGGGTCCTGGGGGAGCAGCTGGTCACAGAGATAGCAAATCATCTGTTTCCCTGGGCAAGTGCCAACTCGGTTTTCTCAACACAAAGGAAGTCTTTGGAAAGAGGCTGGAACCCTTCTTTATCGCTGCCCCTGCCTGAACCCAGACACGTGGGGGAAATTGTGAAATTCAAATCGCTCTGATCAGGACCCACGGGCCTCTGAGGTAACGGGTGATTCTTCTTCTTCATGGTTTTCAGCCAGGGTCGGTCGGCTCAGGCTGCTCCGGATCCCCGTGGGACTCTCCCGGCTGCCTGGGGTCCGTCCTGAGCACCCACCTCGGGCGTTTTTACTTTTCCTTCAGAGCCGATTGGAGGCACCTGGTCTGGGGACATGCCCTGCCCTCCCCGCCCCTCCCACCCCCTCCTCCCCTCCCCCCTCCCCTCCCCACTCTCCTCCCCTCCCC
The DNA here is from genome assembly GCA_014849445.1 of Cercopithecus mona. Lineage (NCBI taxonomy): Eukaryota > Metazoa > Chordata > Mammalia > Primates > Cercopithecidae > Cercopithecus > Cercopithecus mona. The sequence continues at coordinate 31,307,293 of JABBCR010000771.1, forward strand.
TCCTCCCCTCCCCTCCCACCGCCTTCCTCCCTTCCCCACTCCCCTCCCCTCCCCTTCTCCACCTCCTCCTAGCCCCTCCCCTCCCCTCACCCCTCCCTTCTGCTTCCCTCCCCTCCCCTCCCCTTCTCCACCTCCTCCTATCCCCCGTCCCCTCCCCTCCCCCCCCCTTCTCCACCTCCTCCTCTCCCCCGTCCCCTCCCCTCCCCTCCTCCCCTCCCCTCCCCTCCCACCCCCTCCTCCCCTCTCCACTCCCCTCCCCTCCCCTTCTCCACCATCTCCTATCCCCCTCCCCTCCCCTCACCCCTCCCTTCTGCTTCCCTCCCCTCCCCTCCTCTCCTCCCTCCTCCCTCCCCTCCCACCGCCTTCCTCCCTCCCTCCCTCCCTCCCCTTCACCACCACCTCCTATCCCCCTCCCCTCCCCTCACCCCTCCCTTCTGCTTCCCTCCCTCCTCCTCCCCTCCCTCCTCCCTCCCCCTCCCACCCCTTCCTCCCTCCCTCCCTCCCTCCCCTTCTCCACCTCCTCCTAGCCCCTCCCCTCCCCTCCCTCCCCTTCTGCTTCCCTCCCTCCCCTCCCCTTCTCCACCATCTCCCTCCCTCCCTCCCCTCCCTTCTCCACCTCCTCCTAGCCCCTCCCTCCCCTCCATTCCTCCCTCCCCCTCCCACCGCCTTCCTCCCTCCCCTCCTCTCCTCCCTCCCTCCCCACCCCTTCTCCACCTCCTCCTAGCCCCTCCCTCCCCTCACCCCTCCCTTCTGCTTCCCTCCCCTCCTCTCCTCCCTCCCTCCCTCCCTCCCCCTCCCATCTGCTCCCTCCCATCCTCTCCTCCTCCCCTCCCCACCCCTTCCTCCCTCCCTCCCTCCTCCCCCTCCTCCTAGCCCCTCCCTCCCTCCCTCCCTCCCTCCCTCCTCCTCCCTCCCTCCCTCCTCCCCCTCCCCTCCCCCCTCCCTTCTGCTTCCCTCCCTCCTCCCCTCCTATCGGCTCCCCTCCCCTCATCTACTCCCCAACCCTCCTTTACCTTCCCCTCCTCCCTTCTGCTCCCCTCGAGAGTTCAAGACCAGCCTGGGCAACACGGTGAGACCCCGTCTCTACAAGAATTACAAAAATTAGCTGGGCAGGGTGGTGCGTGCCTGTGGTCTCAGCTACTCGGGAGGCTGAGACGGGAGGATTGTTTGCGTCTGGGAGGCCGAGGCTGCAGGGAGCTGAGATTGCACCACCACAGAGGGGCGTGTTTAGGCCAAGGCTGGCTGTGAATGGGCCCTTATTTGGAAAAAAGGGTCTCTGTAGGTACCATTAGCGAAGGAGGTCACAATTAGGTCACGCTGGAATATTTGGGTGGGGCCTGAAACCAATGATGTGTGTCCTTCGAAGAGACAGAAGAGGAGACACAGACACAGAGGAGGAGGCCACGTGGAGACAGAGGCAGAGAGTGATGTGGCCACAAGCCCAGGGACACCTGGAGCCCCCAGGAGCTGGGAGAGGCAGGAAGGATCCTCCCTGATGGCATCTGGGGGGAACTGGATAAATTGACCTGTGATCCCCGAATAAGGTATATCCAGGCCCCAATCCTCATGTAGCAGGACGAGCCACAGACAAAACTCCTCAGACACCGGATGAAAGAAGGAAGACGTTTTTTTATTCGGCCGGGAGCGTCGGCAGACTCACATCTTAAGAGCTGAGCTCCCCTAAAAAGAAATTCTTCACTTTTTTAAAGGCTTGCAACTTTCAGGGGTCCACGTGAAAGGGTCACGATAAATCCAGCAAGCGTGGGAAACGTGACTGGGGGCCACGTGTATCCGCTAACAGAATAAAAAGTGGTACAGTGCTTTTCTCATACAGTGTCTGGGATGTACAGATAACACGAGTGGTTTAGCTCAGGGGTCGATGTTATTATTATTATTATTATTTTAACTCCTAGTGCCGGGTGGTGGTGCCCAGGTTGTCTGGTTATTTATCTGACTTTGGTTTCTTTCTAACTTTTCGCTTTCTCTCTTGCCTCCTGTCTTGTGAACGAGGCAAGGTCGGGGGAGGAGGGCAGCCGAAGTAGGAGTGGGCTCCTTCCTCATGAACGAGGCAAGGTCGGGGGAGGAGGGCAGCCGAAGTAGGAGTGGGCGCCTTCCTTGTGAACGAGGCAAGGTCGGGGGAGGAGGGCAGCCGAAGTAGGAGTGGGCGCCTTCCTTGTGAACGAGGCAAGGTCGGGGGAGGAGGGCAGCCGAAGTAGGAGTGGGCTCCTTCCTCGTGAACGAGGCAAGGTCGGGGGAGGAGGGCAGCCGAAGTAGGAGTGGGCACCTGCCTTATGAGGTCATCTAGATGGGTCACCTGTGTGGAGGGTCACCTGTGTGAGGTCAACTATGAGACCACCTGTGTGAGGTTTCTTTTTTTTCTTTTTCTTTTTTTTGAGACGGAGTCTCGCTCTGTTGCCCAGGCTGGAGTGCAGTGGCGAGATTCCGGCTCCCTGCAACCTCCACCTCCTGGGTTCAAGCAATTCACCTGCCTCAGCCTCCTGAGTAGCTGGGACTACAGGCGCCCGCCACCTCGCCCGGCTAGTTTTTTGTATTTTTTAGTAGAGTCGGGGTTTCACGGTGTTAGCCAGGCTGGTCTCGATCTCCTGACCTCGTGATCGCCCGTCTCGGCCTCCCAAAGTGCCAGGATGACAGGCGTGAGCCACCGCGCAACGTATGTTCTGTTTGCAACTCAGAACTGGGCGCCAGGTACACCTCTCTGGAAAACCTTTAAAAGAAGACAGGACCGGGTGTCGGTGGCCAGTTTGGGGCACAGACGGCTGAGTTGTGAGCTGAGGGAGGAGGCAGAGAAACCCAACCATCCCGTGATGGCTGAGTACCCAGTTCTCGGACACAAGGCTCTGACAGGGAGGTGACACATTCCTGCCTCTTCTTTCTCTCAGCGGCCCTCAGAGTCTGCACCTCCCGGTGAGGACAGCAAAGGACTTCATGGGTGTAACCTGCTCACAGCTTTCCCTGTGTGGGGCCACGTCTTGGCTGGGGCGTCCGAGACCCTTGGGGACTGGTTATTTCAATTCTACGCAGTGGAAGTCGTGAGGCACAAACCGCACCCGGGAGCACACTTTCCGGGGGCAGAGCTGGAATCGAATGTGACCGTCCGGCTCATTCGGTCATCGCCGCACAGCTCTCGTGGATGTCCCCAGTCAGACAGGCCTGTGTTAGGTGACAACGAGAGCTTCCTGGTCATGCCCAAGGGGCCCTGCTGGGGAAAAGCTACCTCTTCGTCCATAGTGGGGACGAAGCACTTTTGGCCTGGGATTGATTTCTTTCTTTCCTTCTTTTCTTTTCCTTCCTTCCTTCCTTCCTTCCTTCCTCTCTCTCTCCTTCTTTCTTTCCTTCCTTCCTCTCTCTCCTTCTTTCCTTCCTTCCTCTCTCTCCTTCTTTCCTTCCTTCCTTCCTCTTTCTTTCTCTTTCCTTCTTTCTGTCTTTCCTTTCTTTCCCTTCCTCCTTCCTCTCTCTCCTTCTTTCTTTCCTCTCTCCTTCTTTCTTTCCTTCCTTCCTCTCCTTCTTTCCTTCCTTCCTTCCTCTCTCTCCTTCTTCCCTTCCTTCCTTCCTCTCTCTCCTTCTTTCCTTCCTTCCTCTCTCTCTCCTTCTTTCTTTCCTTCGTTCCTCTTTCTTTCTTTTCTTTCTCTTTCCTTCTTTCTTTCTTTTCTTTCCCTTCCTCCTTCCTCTCTCTCCTTCTTTCTTTCCTCTCTCCTTTCTTTCCTTCCTTCCTTCCTCTCTCTCCTCCTTTCCTTCCTTCCTTCCTCTCTCTCCTTCTTTCTTTCCTTCCTTCCTCTCTCTCTCCTTCCTTCCTTCTTTCCTTTCTCTTTCTTTCTTTCCTTTGTCTTCCTTTTCCTTCCTTCTTCCTTCCTTCCTTCTTCCTCTTTCTTTCCTTTCTCTTTTCCCTTCTTTCCTTCTCTTAGGTTTGTTTCTCTTCTTTTTTCTTTCTTTCTCTCCTTCCTTCCTTCTCCCTCCCTCCCTCCCTCCCTCCCTCCCTCCCTCCCTCCGTCCCTCCCTCCCTCCCTCCTTTCCTTCCTTCCTTCCTTCCTTCCTTCCTTCCTTCCTTCCTTCCTTCCTTCCTTCCTTCTCCTTCCTTTTTCTTAGAGACAGGGTCTCGCTATGTGGCCCGGGCTGGCCTCTAACTCCTGATCTCCAGTGATCCTCCAGCCTCTACCTCCCGAAGTGCTGGGATTCCAGGCGTGAACCACCCCTCTCGGCCTCTTTTTTTTTTCCTCCCTTTTTTTAAAGACAGAATTACAATCTGTCACCCAGACTGGAGTGCAGCAGCGTGATCTTAGCTTACTGCAACCTCCAGCTCCCAGACTCAAGCGATCCTCCCACCACAGCCTCCCCAGTAGCTGGGGCAACAGGAACACGCTACCACATCCAGCTAATTTTTTTTTTGGGGGGGGGATGGGGTCTCACTATGTTGCCCAGGCTAGCCTGAAACTTCTGGACTCGAGGGATCCTGCTGCCTCAGCCTCCCAAAGTGCTGGGATTGTAAGTGTGAGCCACTGCACCCGGCCCAGACAGCTTCTAAAGCTCTTCCCACTTCTCAAGGTGTGGTCCATGTGAGCTTTAGCGCAACCACCTGCGAACTGCTGGGCCGTCCTTGGCCATGGCTGCCCTCTAGTGGCTGATGACATATGCTCCTGTCTGCAGCCGTCCCTGCCCGTCCCCACCAGTAACTAGGGACGCTTAGTAACAGGAATTGGGGCCAAGTGCGGCGGCTCACGCCCGTCATCCCAGCACTTCGGGAGGCCGAGGCGGGCGGATCACCTGAGGTCAGGATTTCGAGACCAGCCTGGCCAACATGGTGAAACCCTGTCTCTACCAAACATACAAAAATTAGCCGGCCGTGGTGGCTCACGCCTGTCATCCCAGCTACTGTGGGAGGCCGAGGCAGGTGGGTCACCTGAGGTCAGGAGTTCGAGACCAGCCTGGCCAACATGGTGAAACCCTGTCTCTACTGAAAATACAGTATTAGCCAGATGTGGTGGCAGGTGCCTGTCGTCCCAGCTACTCGGGAGGCTGAGGCAGGAGAATCACTTGAACCCGGGAGGCGGAGGTTGCAGTGAGCTGAGATCACGCCACTGTCCTCGAACCTGGGTGACAGAGCGAGACCCTGTCTCAAAAAAAAAAAAAAACCAGACATTATAAGGTTCACAAAACAAGTTGGGTGCGGTGGCTCATGCCTGTCATCCCAGCACTTTGGGAGGCCGAGGCGGGCAGATCACAAGTTCAGGAGATCAAGACCAGCCTGGCCAACATGGCGAAACCCCGTCTCTACTAAAATACAAAAAAAAAAAAAAAAAAAAAAAAATTAGCTGGGCCTGATAGTGGGCGCCTGTAGTCCCAGCTATTCAGACGGCTGAGGCAAGGGAATTGCTTGAACCCTGGAGGCAGAGGTTGCCGTGAGCCGAGACCACGCCACTGCACTCCAGCCTGGGTGACAGACTGACATTCCATCTCAGAAAAAAACCAAACCAAAACAAAAAAAAACCACATTGGCACATAAATTCTTTTGAACTGAGGCATTTGAGAATCAACAGATCTAGAAAGAAGCTTCTTGAAGCTTCCCTTTTCTGACGAAAAGCAGAAACCTCTGAGAAATAAGGAGTGTTGTAAATTCTCTCTCCAGGGAAGTTTTATGGCCGCAAAGAAGCCGGCATTAGCCGGGCGCGGTGGCTCAGGTCTGTCATCCCAGCACTTTGGGAGGCGGAGGCGGGCGGATCACCTGAGGTCAGGAGTTCGAGGCCAGCCCAGCCAACATGGTGAAACCCTGTCTCTACGAAAAATACAAAATTAGCCGGGCGTGGTGGCTCATGCCCCTTATCCCAGCTACTCGGGAGGCTGAGGCAGGAGAATCGCTTGAACCCAGGAGGCAGAGGTTGCAGTGAGCTGAGATCGCACCACTGCACTCCAGCCTGGGCGACAAGAGCAAAAATTCCATCTCGAACAAACAAACAAAAAGGTAGTTATTTTATTACTGAAGCGGCATGAAGCCTGAATCGGATGAGCACGTCAGGGAATCTAATAAAGGGATTGCAAGACAGAAAGAAATCTTCCGGCTGGGCACAGTGGCTCACGCCTGTAATCCCAGCACTTTGTGAGGGTGACGTGGGCGGATCACGAGGTCAGGAGATTGAGACCAGCCTGACCAATATGGTGAAACCCCGTCTCTACTAAAAATACAAAAATTATCTGGGCGTAGTGGCTCACACTAGTAATCCCAGCTACTTGGGAGACTGAGGCAGGAGAATGGCGTGAACCCGGGAGGCGGAGGTTGCAGTGAGCCGAGATGGTGCCACCGCACTCCAGCCTGGGTGACAGAGTGAGACTCTGTCTCAAAAAAAAAAAAAAAAAAAAAAAAAAGAGTAAAGGCGTAAAGAATGGCTGTAATTCCAGAACTTTGGGAGGCCGAGGCAGGTGGATCATGAGATCAGGAGTTCGAGACCAGCCTGGGCACGATGGTGAAACCCGTCTCTACTAAAAATACAAAAATTAGCCGAGCGTGGTGACGGGCACCTGTAATCCCAGCTACTCGGGAGGCTGAGGCAGGAGAATCGCTTGAACCCAGTAGGCGGAGGTTGCAGTGAGCCAAGATCACGCCATTGCACTCCAGCCTGGGCAGCAAGAGCGAAACTCCATCTCAAATAAATAAAATAAAATAAAATAAAAAGGTTGGGCACGGTGGCTCATGCCTGTAATCCCGGAAGTTTGGCAGGAGAATCGCTTGAACCCAGGAGGCGGAGGTTGCAGTGAGCCGAGATCAGGTCACTGAGGTCCAACCTGGGTGACAGAACGAAAATCCGTCTCAAAAAATAAAATAAAATAAAATAAAATAAAAAAACTGAGCGTGGTGGCAGGCGTCTGTAATTCCAGCTACTCGGGAGGCTGAGGCAGGAGAATCGCTTGAACCCGGGAGGCAGAGGTTGCAGTGAGCCGAGATGGCACCAGTGCACTCCAGCCTGGGCGACAGACAGAGACTCAGTCTCAAAAAATAAATAAAATAAAATAAAAAACTAAAGGTTCACCATCACCAGGGGGCGAAGGAAGCTTTGCAATGGGAAGGTGCTTCTACCCAGACGTGTGCAAACCTGTCCAAATGCTTTTCTTTTTCCTTTTTTTTTTAGATGGAGTCTCGCTCTGTCTCCCAGGCTGGAGTGCAGTGGCGCGATCTCGGCTCACTGCAAGCTCCGCCTCCTGGGTTCACGCCATCCTCCTGCCTCAGCCTCCCCAGTAGCTGGGACTGCAGGTGCCTGCTACCTCGCCTGGCTAATACTTTTATATTTTTAGTAGAGGAACGGTTTCACCGTGTTAGCCAGGATGGTCTCCACCTCCTGACCTCGTGATCCACCCCCCTCAGCCTCCCAAAGTGCTGGGATGACAGGCGTGAGCCACCGCGCCCGGCCACCCTTTCTCTCAGGAGGGGCGGCTCAGGCAGAGTGGGGCAAAGTCCAGCGGCCTGGGGGGAAATGGGAAATGGGGAAGGTGCAACCACACTTTGGCTAACTCCCATTGTGTCCCACTGACCAGTGCAGACAAAAGTTCAGCTTCGGCCAGGCACAGTACTAAAAATTTTTAGTACTAAAAATACAGAATTAGCCGGGTGTGGTGGCAGGTGCCTGTCATTCCAGCTACTCAGGAGGCTGAGGCAGGAAAATTGCTTGAAGCCGGGTGGCGGAGGTTGCGATGAGCCAAGATCATGCCACTGCACTCCAGCCTGGGCAACAAGAGTGAAACTCTGTCTTAAAAATAAATAAATAGGCCGGGCGCGGTGGCTCACTCCTGTCATCCCACCACTTTGGGAGGCTGAGGCGGGCGGATCACGAGGTCAGGAGATCAAGACCATCCTGGCTAACACGGTGAAGCCCCGTCTCTACTAAAAATACAAAAAATTAGCCGGGCGAGGTGGCAGGCGTCTGTAGTCCCAGCTACTCGGGAGGCTGAGGCAGGAGAATTGCTGGAACCTGGGAGGCGGAGGTTGCAGTGAACTGAGATCGTGCCATTGCACTCCAGCCTGGGTGACAGAGTGAGACTCTGTCTAACAAAAAAAAAGAAGGGAGGATTGATTAAGCCTGGGATGGCCGGGCGCGGTGGCTCACGCCTGTAATCCCAGCACTTTGGGAGGCCGAGACGGGTGGATCACGAGGTCAGGAGATCGAGACCATCCTGGCTAACACGGTGAAACCCCATCTCTACTAAAAATACAGAAAACTAGCCGGGCATGGTTGCGGGCGACTGTAATCCCAGCTACTCGGGAGGCTGAGGCAGGAGAATGGCGTGAACCTGGGAGGCGGAGCTTGCAGTGAGCTGAGATCCGGCCACTGCACTCCAGCCTGGGCGACAGAGCGAGACTCCGTCTCAAAAAAAAAAAAAAAAAAAAAAAAGCCTGAGATATTTAGGCTGCAGTGAGCCAAGAGGCACCACCGCACTCCAGCCTGGGCAAAAGCATCTTCCTAGCCGTCATTTACTTTCCCTCAATAGAACTCCGCGTCTACCACTCCAGGAGAGAAGATTCAAACCCAGAGAAGATCCAAGACCCAATAGAATTTCTCTTCTTCCTCTTGTCCCACTCCCAAAGCCTGTTTTTCCAGGATAGAGGCCCTGTCCTTTCTGTAACCACAGGATGGTGTGCAACCTTGTACCTCCCTGGGAGGCTGGATCTTCATTCTGAAGGCTCCCATGCACACATGCTACAGAAATTTGTGTGCCTTGGCTGGGCGCGGTGGCTCACGCCTGCAACCCCAGCACTTTGGGAGGCCGAGGCGGGCAGCTCACCTGAGGTCAGGAGTTCAAGACCAGCCTGATCAACATGGACAAACCCCATCTCTACTAAAAATACAAAATTAGCTGGATGTGGTGGCAGGTGCCTGTCATGCCAGCTACTCGGGAGGCTGAGGCAGGAGCATCGCTTGAACCCGGGAGGCGGAGGTTGCGGTGAGCCGACATTGCACCACTGCACTCCAGCCTGGGCAACAAGAGCAAAACTCCATCTCAAAAAAAAAAAAAAAAAAGAAAGAAAGAAAATATGCATGTCTTGTTTCTTAGTAATCCATCTGGTTCATTGTTAGTGATGATTCAGCAAACTGTCAGCGGGCCAAGCGCGTTGGCCCCACGCTTTCAACGCCTCTGTGTCTGGAGAGTCGGCTGCTGGTTTTGTGTTCACACGGGAAGAGAGAATTAGGGAACTTGCCTCCGACGGCATTACTCAACAGGATGAGAGACGCAGGCAGCCTGGGGGTACCAGGTGCTGCCTCTGTTGACTTCTCATTCAGGAGAACCCAGGCCCAGGCCAGCCCATGACGCCGATGTTCTCTCCCGCGTGGATGGGCAGGGGCTAAATGTGTCTCCAGAGCTCTCCTCGGGCCAAGCCCATCTCCAGGAGACGCTTTCTTCTGTCCCTTGTTAGACGCTGCTCACTGAAGACCTAGCCTTACCCAAAGGGGAGTCTGGCCTTGGGTCTTGGCTGGAGGGTGGTGATCTGTGAGGTCCTGGAGTGGCCCCTGGTCGTATGTATCTTTGCTGGCCTGGGGGCTTTGGATGGTTCACGGTCTAAAAATGTGATTTAAGGTGGGGGCCTAGGAACAAGTGAGATTAGTTCCAACTTCCAGGAGGCAGGCTGAGAAATAGCAGATAGATCCTATTTATCTATCTATTTATCTATTTATCTATCTATCTATCTATCTATCTATCTATCATCTATCTATGTATCTATCTATCTATCATCTATCTATATATCTATTTATCTATCATCTATCTATCATCTATGTATGTATGTATCCATCTATGTATCTATCATCTATCTATATATCTATTTATCTATCATCTATCTATCATCTATGTATGTATGTATCCATCTATGTATCTATCATCTATCTATGAATCTATGTATGTATGTATGTATGTATCTATCTATGTGTCTATCTATCTATCCATCTGTCTATCTATCTATCTATCTATGTGTCTATCTATCTATCTATCTATCTGTCTATCTATCTATCTATCTATCTATCTATCTATCTATCTATCATCTGCCATCTATCATCTATGTATGTATGTATGTATGTATCTATCTATCTATCTATGTATCTATCTGTCTATCCATCTATCTAGTCTATCATCTATCTTCCATCTATCATCTATCGATCAATCATCTATTTATCTATCATCTATCTATCAACGATCTACTATTTATCTATCGATGTATCTATCTATATGTCTATCTATCATCTATCTACGTGTCTATCTAGTCTATCTATCTATGTGTCTATCTATCTATCCATCTATCTATCTAGTCTATTTATCATCTATCTATTATCCATCTATCTATCATCTATCTATCTTCCATCTATCATCTATCAGTCATCTATCTATCCATCATCTATCTATCATTGATCCATTGTCTATCTATCTACCTATCATCTATCTATCCGTTCATTCACCTATCTATCCATCTATTTATCCATTCATCTATCTTTCTGTCTATCTATGTATCCATCATCTATCTATCTTATCTATCATCTATGTATGTATGTATCTATCTATGTATCTATCTATGTATCTATCTATGTATCTATCTATGTATCTATCTATCTATCTATCTATCTATCTATCTATCTATCTATGTCTATCATCTATCTAAAATTCATCCATCATGGCTGGGTGAGGTGGCTTATGCCTGTAATCCCAGCATCAAGAATCTGGGCAGATCACTTGAGCTCAGGAGTTCGAGACCAGCCTGGCCAACATGGTGAAACCCCATCTTTACGAAAAATATAAAAAATTGGCTGGGTGTGGTGGCACACACCTGTAATGTCAGCTACTCAAGAGGCTGAGGCAGGAGAATTGCTTGAACCTGGGAGGCGGGGGTTGCAGTGAGCTGAGATCACACCACTGCACTCCAGCCTGGGTGACAGAATGAGACTCTGTCTCTTAAAATAAAATAAAATAAAATAAAATTCATCCATCATTTATGTATCAAAAAGCTATCAATCATCTATCTAGCTATCATCCATTACCTATACATCTATCATCTATTCATCTATCGTATGTATGTTTCATCTGTCAGCTACCAATCTATCGTGTGTGTTTTTCATCTATCATCTGTCAATCATCTATCTGTCATCTATACATATATGTCATCTATTTTTAAAGTTTCTTTTGAGACCTATTTTCACTGCACCTGGCCTCATGATCAAATCTTTCTCCTCTCCCTCTCTTCTCTGTACCTGCACAACCCTGATCTCAAACGGGGGAGCCACGACCCCCCAATGTGAATCTCTCCTGAATGCATCTTATAAACAGTCTTCTCCAGTTTAGGCATGCAAAGGATTGAATGTCTGCATTGCCTTTCCTTTGGTGCAGTGCGGTTGGGCAGGTGCAGTGCGGTTGGGCAGGGGCAGTGCGGTTAGGCAGGTGCAGTGCGGTTGGGCAGGGGCAGTGCGGTTAGGCAGGTGCAGTGCGGTTGGGCAGGGGCAGTGGGGTTGGGCAGGGGCAGTGGGGTTGGGCTGGGGCTGTGGGGTGGGGCCGGGGCAGTGGGGTGGGGCAGGGGCAGTGCGGTTGGGCAGGGGCAGTGGGGTTGGGCAGGTGCAGTGCGGTTGGGCAGGGGCAGTGGGGTTGGGCAGGGGCAGTGGGGTTGGGCAGGGGCAGTGGGGTTGGGCAGGGGCAGTGGGGTTGGGCAGGGGCAGTGGGGTTGGGCAGGTGCAATGGGGTTCGGCAGGTGCAGTGCGGTTAGGCAGGGGCAGTGCGGTTGGGCAGGTGCAGTGCGGTTGGGCAGGTGCAGTGCGGTTGGGCAGGTGCAGTGCGGTTGGGCAGGGGCAGTGGGGTCGGGCAGGTGCAGTGCGGTACGGCAGGTGCAGTGTGGTTCGGCAGGTGCAGTGCGGTTGGGCAGGTGCAGTGCGTTGGGCAGGTGCAATGGGGTTCGGCAGGGGCAGTGCGTTGGGCAGGTGCAATGGGGTTGGGCAGGTGCAATGGGGTTGGGCAGGTGCAGTGTGTCGGGCAGGTGCAGTGCGTTTGGGCAGGTGCAATGGGGTTCGGCAGGGGCAGTGCGTTGGGCAGGTGCAGTGGGGTTGGGCAGGTGCAGTGGGGTTTGGCAGGTGCAGTGGGGTTCGGCAGGGGCAGTGTGTCGGGCAGGTGCAGTGCGGTTGGGCAGGTGCTGTGCGGTTGGGCTGGTGCAGTGGGGTTGGGCAGAAGCTCCCTCTCAGCCAATATTGACAGCCTCTGCCCACCCATCCCTGGGAGAGGGTCCTCAGGTGCCAGAGAACACAGGGGAGGGGCTGACCCCCCCAGCCTTCAGGGGCCTCAGTCATCCCAGACCCTATCTCTGCTTTATTTATTTATTTATTTATTCATTTATTTATTTATTTAGAGACAGAGTCTCATCCTCTCACCCAGGCCGGAGTGCAATCGCACGATCTCGGCTCACTACAACCTCCACCTCCCGGGTTCAAGCGATTCTCCTGCCTCAGCCTCCTGAGTACAGCACCTGCAATTACAGGCACCCACCACCACACCCAGCTAAGATTTTGTATCTTTAGCAGAGACGGGGTTTCACCATGTTAGCCAGGCTGGCCTCGAACTCCTGACCTCGTGATCCGCCCTCCTCGGCCTCCCAAAGTGCTGGGATTACAGGACTTTGTAATCCCAGCACACCCGGCCACAGCTTTTTTTTTTTTTTCTTTTTTTTTTTGAGATGGAGTCTCGCTTTGTCACCCAGGCTGCAGTGCAATGGCACAATCTCGGCTCACGGCAACCTCCGCCTCTTGGGTTCAAGTGATTCTCCTGCTGCAGGCTCCCAAATAGCTGGGATTATAGGTGCCTGTCACCACACCTGATTTTTTTTCTTTTTTTGTATTTTTAGCAGAGATGAGATTTTGCCATGTTGGCCAGGCTGGTTTTGAACTTCTGACCTCAAGTGATCTGACTGCCGTGGCCTCGCAAAGTGCAGGGATTACAGGCATGAGCCACCACGCTGGCCACGGCTCCTGTCTGTCGCCCAGATTGGAGTGCAATGACGCAATCTCGGCTCACTGCAACCTTTGCCTTCCTGGTTCAAGCGATTCTCCTGCCTCAGTCTCCTGAGTCGCTGGGATTACAGGCGCCTGCCACCACGCCCAGCTTTTTTTTTTGGGTGTTTTTAGTAGAGACGGGGTTTCACCATATTGGCCAGGCTGGTTTTGAACTCCTGACCTCAAGTGATCTGCCTGCTTTGGCCTGGCTAAGTGGGATCTGAGGTCTCTGAAACCCACAGGTTCCTACCCAGGGATGTGGTGCTCCCTTGGGGAGGTGAACGTGCTTCCTGGGGTGCTCTGTGGGGGTTTCCTGCTCTCACTTCTAGCGGGTCCAGGGGATTCCACGCTTTTTCTTCCTTGCTGTATTTTAGACGCTTCTCCCCATCAAGAGCCTGGCCCCGTCTCCTCCCCAAGCTTTGACCTGTGAATCAAAATGTCAGGGGTAGAATGTTCCAGAAAGTTGCCTCTGCTCCATCATCAAATCTCCCCTGAAACTTGGAAGCAAGGGGCTGGCCGGGGTTTGCAGGAGGGACATGGAACACCCATGACGAAGGAGAGAGCTGCCATCTCATCATCAGATCCATTCCAAACTCAGCCGTCTCTCGGCTCCAAGCCCTGAAGTCCCCTGTAGGCTCTAGACCAGCTGTCAGCCACCATCTCAGTGGACGTTTAAGCATCTGTGGTGATGGAATCCCTCACTGATAGTGGGAGACAAAATAATGTCCTGCAAAGATATCCAAGTACTAATCCCCATGTGGGAGACAGAATAATGGCCCCAAAGATGTCCTCATCCTAATCCCATGTGGGAGACAGAATAATGGCCCCAAAGATGTCCACGTCCTAATCCCATGTGGGAGACAGAATAATGGCCCCAAAGATGTCCACGTCCTAATCCCACGTGGGAGACAGAATAATGGCCCCAAAGATGTCCACGTCCTAATCCCATGTGGGAGACAGAATAATGGCCCCAAAGATGTCCACGTCCTAATCCCATGTGGGAGACAGAATAATGGCCCCAAAGATGTCCACATCCTAATCCCACGTGGGAGACAGAATAATGGCCCCAAAGACGTCCACGTCCTAATCCCATGTGGGAGACAGAATAATGGCCCCAAAGACGTCCACGTCCTAATCCCACGTGGGAGACAGAATAATGGCCCCAAAGATGTCCCTGTCCTAATCCCACGTGGGAGACAGAATAATGGCCCCAAAGATGTCCACGTCCTAATCCCACGTGGGAGACAGAATAATGGCCCCAAAGATGTCCACGTCCTAATCCCCATGTGGGAGACAGAATAATGGCCCCAAAGATGTCCATATCCTAATCCCATGTGGGAGACAGAATAGTGGCCCCAAAGATGTCCCTGTCCTAATTCTGTGGGCGTGGTGGCAGATGCCTGTAATCCCAGCTACTCGGGAGGCTGAGGCAGGGGAATTGCTTGAACCGGGGAGGTGGAGGTTGCAGTGAGCTGAGATTGCACCACTGCACTCTAGCCTGGCGACAAAGTGAGACTCCACCTCAAAAAAAAAAAAAAACAAAAACAAACAAACAAATAAGGTTTATTCGGCTCATAATTCTGCAGAGTGTACAGGAATCATGGTTTCAGTGTCTGCTGCTGGTGAGAACCTCAGCAACTTCCACTTCTGGGGGGAGAGCAAGGGGAGCTGGTGTTACACGGTGGGAGGGGGGGCAAGAGGCGGGGAAGGAGGTACCAGCCTCTTTTTCTTTCTGCTTTTTTTTTTCTTTTGGAGACAGAGTCTCACTCTGTGACCCAGGCTGGAGTGCGGTGGCGCGATCTCAGCTCACTGCAACCTCTGCCTCCTGGGTTCAAGCGATTCTCCTGCCTCAGCCTCCCAAGTAGCTGGGACTACAGGTGCATGCCAGCAGGCTCGGCTAATTTTTTGCATTTTAATACAGACGGGGTTTCACCGTGTTAGCCAGGATGGTCTCGAATTCCTGACCTCATGATCTGCCCGCCTCAGCCTCCCAAAGTGCTGGGATTTCAGGCGTGAGCTGCGGCGCACGACCATGATTTTTTTTTTTTTTTTTTAAATGAGATGGAGTTTCGCTCTTGTGGCCCGGGCTGGAGTGCAGTGGTGCAATCACAGGTTACTGTTACCTTGAACTCTAGTGATCCCCCCACCTCAGCCTCCCAGATAGCTGGGACTACAGGCACAAGCCACCATGCCCAGCTAACTTTTGCATTTTTTTCTTAGAGATGGGGTCTCGCTCTGTTGCCCAGGTCTTAAACTCCTGTCTCAAGCAATCCTCCTACTTTGGCATCCCAAAGTGTCAGAAATACAGGCATGAGCCACAGCGCCCAGCCAAAGATCACGTTTTTATTTATTATTACTATTATTATTTTTGAGATGCAATCTTGCTCTGTCACCCAGGTTGGTGTGCAATGGCGTTATCTCGGCTCACTGCAACCTCCGCCTCCCGGGTTTAAGGGATTCTCCTGCCTCAGCCTCCCGAGTCGGTGGGATGACAGGTGTACGCCACCACGGCTGGGTAAATTTCTGCATTTTTAGTAGAGACGGGGTTTCAGCATGTTGGCCAGGCTGGTCTGGAACTCCTGACCTCAGGTGATCCACCCGCCTCGGCCTCCCAAAGTGCCGGGATGACAGGCGTGAGCTACCGTGCCTGGACCCAAACATCATGTCTTTAAATAAAAACGTAGAAAATGATATAAAGGCTCACAGCATCATCAACAAGAAAACAGTTCCCCAGTGTCTCACAGGCGGAGATGTCCACGCCATTCCTACGCCCTCTGGGCCTCAGGTAATTTCCTTCACGGTCAACACCTCTTCGCGGTAACCTTTACCTTCCTCTGGGGTGAATTCCTCCCAGATGATCTGAGAAAAACAAGGAGGATTCAGGCTGTCAGATCTTCACAGCTGAGCCTGGGACTCGGAAGGCGGTGTTTATTTTTATCTTCCCCCCTCGAGACGGAGTCTCGCTCTGACGCCCAGGCTGGAGTGCAGCGGCACGACCTCAACTCACTGCAACCTCCGCCTCCCGAGTTCAAGCCATTCTCCTGCCTCGGCCTCCTGAGGATTATAGGCGTGCACCGCCACGCCTGGCTAATTTTTGTATTTTTAGTACAGATGGGCTTTCACCATGTTGACCAGGCTGGTCTCGAACTCCTGACCTCGAGGTGATCCACTCGCCTCGGCCTCCCAAAGTGCTGGGGTGACAGGTGTGAGCCACTGCGCCCGGCCAGGGGTTTTTCCTGGGGTAAAGATCTGAGACGCATCCACCCATGCGGCCTCATAGTTGATGATGAACAGGGAGGCCTTTGGAAGAACTTGTGAGCGTGAGACCTGGGCAGGGTGCAGCAGGTGCTAAGGCCCTGGGGCCGATGGAGCTTGGAGAAGGGAAGGTTGAAGCCTGAAGCTGTTATCCTGGCACCTCGATGTGGGGGACCCCTGGGGGTCAGTGGAAAGCGGGGGCTGGGGAGGAGGCTGGCGTGGGGGTGGAAAGTAACGGAATGGCAGATGGCTGGGTCTAGGATGGGGGTGTGCAAGTGGCAACTGGAAGGGTGTTACCTATATGGCAGGAAAGAGGGCGCTGGGGGCAGCCCTGGACTGGATCTGGAGTTCCCCATGGGAGGAAGATACAGCCCCTGAGGTGGAGAAAGGTGGGTGGGAGAGGGACGCCCCTGGGCTCTTGGGATGTGGGTCACACAGGTCCCTCACCCTTAGTCACCCTCCCTGGAGTCTTGCTGTTGAGTCTGTCTCTTTGCCTCTTTTCTCTGTCTCCCTCTCTGTCTCTCTTTCCTTCCCCTCTCACCATCTTCCACCTCCATCTCTGAGTCTCTCTCTATTTCCGTCTTCCTGTGTGTCTGCCTCTGTTGGGTTCAGTCTCTGTGTTTCTCTTTCATCTCTTGGTCTCTGTCTCGGACACCTGGCACCAGTGACATGTCCCTGTGACTCGGGGACTGGGCTACAGTCCCCAGTTATTGAATCAAACCCTGACTCAGGGGCTGCCGCGAAGGTGCTTTGTAGATGTGAAGTTCACAGTCAGCTGATTCGCAGGAAAAAAGATTGGATTAGAGAATGTGGGTGGGCCTCATCTAATAAGTCAAAGGTCTAAAGGGAAAGGGTGGGCCTTATCTAATTAATAAGCTGAAGGTCTAAACGAGAAGGGTGGGCCTCATCTAATCAGTCAAAGGTCTAAAGGGGAAGGGTGGGCATGGTCTAATCAGTTGAAGGTCTAAACGGTAAGGGCAGGCCTCATCTAATCAGTTGAAGGTCTAAAGGGGAAGGGTGGGCCTCATTTAATCAGTTGAAGGACTAAACGGAAAAGGGTGGGTCTCGTGTAATCAGCTGAAGGTCTGAAGGGGGAAGGGTGGGCCTCATCTAATCAGTTGAAGGTTTAAAGGGGAAGAGCGGGCCTCATCTAATCAGCTGAAGGTCTAAAGGGGGAAGGGTGGGCCTCATCTAATCAGTTGAAGGTCTAAAGGGGGAAGGGTGGGTCTCGTGTAATCAGCTGAAGTCTAAAGGAGGAAGGGTGGGCCTCATCTAATCAGTTGAAGGTCTAAAGGGGAAGGGGGGCCTCATCTAATCAGTTGAGGTCTAAAGGGAAGGTGGGCCTCATCTAATCAGTTGAAGGTCTAAGCGGAAAAGGGTGGGTCTCGTGTAATCAGCTGAAGGTCTGAAGGGGGAAGGGTGGGCCTCATCTAATCAGTTGAAGGTTTAAAGGGGAAGAGCGGGCCTCATCTAATCAGCTGAAGGTCTAACGGGGGAAGGGTGGGCCTCATCTAATCAGTTGAAGGTCTAAAGGGGGAAGGGTGGGTCTCGTGTAATCAGCTGAAGTCTAAAGGAGGAAGGGTGGGCCTCATCTAATCAGTTGAAGGTCTAAAGGGGAAGGGTGGGCCTCATCTAATCAGTTGAGGTCTAAAGGGGGAAGGGTGGGCCTCATCTAATCAGTTGAAGGTCTAAAGGGGGAAGAGTGGATCTCGTGTAATCAGCCGAAGGTCTAAAGGGGGAAGGGTAGGCCTCATATAATCAGTTGAAAGTCTAAAAAGGGAAGGGCAGGCCTCATCTAATCAGTTGAAGGTCTAAAGGGGAAGGGTGGGCCTCATCCAATCAGTTGAAGGTCTAACGGGGAAGGGTGGGCATGGTCTAATCAGTCAAAGGTCTAAAGAGAGAAGGGTGGGTCTCATCTAATCAAAGGTCTAAATGGGAAGGGGGGCCTCATCTAATCAGTTGAAGGTCTAAAGGAGAAGGGCAGGCCTCATCTAATCAGTTGATGGTCTAAAGGGGGAAGGGTGGGTCTCATGTAATCAGCTGAAGGTCTAAGCGGGAAGGGTGGGCCTCATCTAATCAGCTGAAGGTTTAAAGGGGGAAGGATGGGCCTCATCTAATCAGTTGAAGGTCTAAAGGGGAAAGGGTGGGCCTCATCTAATCAGTTGAAGGTCTAAAGGGGGGGAGGGTGGGCCTCATCTAATCAGTTGTAGGTCTAACGGGGGAAGGGTGAGTCTCGTGTAATCAGCTGAAGGTCTAAATGGGGAAGGGTGGGCCTCATCTAATCAGTTGAAGGTTTAAAGGGGGAAGGGTGGTCCTCATTTAATCAGTTGAAGGTCTAAAGGGGGAAAGGTGGGTCTCGTGTAATCAGCTGAAGTTCTAAGGTGGGAAGGGCGGGCCTCATCTAATAAGTCGAGGGTCTGAAGGCAAAAGGTGGGCCTCATCTAATCAGTTGAAGGCCTAAAAAGGGAAAGACGGGCCTCATCTAATCAGTTGAGGGTCTAAATGTAAAAGGTGGGCCTCATCTAATCAGTTGAAGGTCTAAAAAGGGAAGGGCGGGCCTCATCTAATCAGTTGAAGGTCTAAAAAGGGAAGGGTGGGCCTCATCTAATCAGTTGAAGGTCTAAAATGGAAGGGTGGGCCTCATCTAAACAGTTGAAGGTGTATTGGGAAGGGTGGGCCTCATCTAATCAGTCGAAGGTATATAGGTCGGCCTCATCTAATCAGTGGAAGGTCTAAATGAGCAGGGTGGGCCTCATCTAACTCGTCAAGGGTCTAAAGGATCCAAGCTGGGGTTCCCTGGACAAGAGTTTTATTTCCTTTCTAAAAATGACATCTCCTACTCTGAGAATGCAGGAAGGTTCTGCCTCTGGAGCGCAGCATCAGCTCTGGCCTGACTTTCCAGCCTGCCGGCTTTTACCGCCACATGAGACACAGTCCCTGAGCCAGAGAGAGGCGGGTGGGAGAGGACCGTTCATGGGGTTTCGGGGTGCACGTCACGCAGTTCCTTGCCCTTGTTCACCCTCTCTGGGCTCTCGCTGAGACCGGGTCCCACTTCTCTGTCTTCCCTGTCTCTCTCGGTCTCTGTGTCTCTTTTCTCTGTCTCCCTCTCTGTCTCTTTCTTCCCTGTGTCTCTCTCTTCCACTCCCATCCGTTGGTCTCTCTTTGTGTGTGTCTCTCGCTCTGTCTCTGCTCTCCGAGTCCACCTACGTCTCTCTCTCTGTTTGTCTTTTTCTCTTTGTCCCTGTCTCTATCTGTCCCTCTCTCTCTCTCTCTCTTTTTCTGTCTCTGTGTCTCTCTGTCTTTGTCTCTCTCCCCTCTCTGTGCCTCTTTTCCTCTCGGTCTCTCTCCTCTCCCTGCTGGGGTTGGTGGTGCTTTTGTTTGTTTGTTTTTGTTTTTGTTTTTTTGTTTGTTTGTTTCTTGATATAAAGTTTCGCTCTTGTCGCCCAGGCTGGAGTGCAGTGGTGTGATCTCGGCTCACTGCAAGCTCCGCCTCCTGGGTTCAAGTGATTCTCCTGCCTCAGCCTCCCGACTAGCTGGGATTACAGGCACGCACCACCACACCCAGCTGGTTTTTGTATTTTTAGTAGAGATGAGGTTTCTCCATGTTGGTCAGGCTGGTCTTGAACTCCCGACCTCAAGTGATCCACCCACCTCGGCCTCCCAAAGTCCTGGGATGACAGGTGTGAGCCACCGCGCCCGGCCCCTGCCTGTTCTTTATGTTTGTCTGTGTCTGTTTCTCCATCTCTGTCTCTCTGGTTGTCTTTTTCTCTTCGTATGTCTCTGTGTTCCTCTCTCTGTCTCTCTCTCTCTCTTTCCCTCTCCCTTTTCTCCCTCCCTCTCTCTGTTTCTCTCTCTGTGTGTCTGCCTTTGTTTCTCTGTCAGTCTGTCTGCCTGGACTTCCCTCTCTTCTGTGTCTCCTTCTCATTCTCTTCTTTGTTCCTCTCTCTCTCCTCCGTCTCTCTCCATCTTTCTCTGCCTCTGTCTCTTGTCTCTTTTTTTCTGCCTCTCCTCTCTACCTTCTTTTTTCTTTTGTGATGGAGTCTCACTCTGTCACCCAGGCTGGAGTACAGTGGCGCGATCTCGGCTCACTGCAACCTCCGCCTCCCGGGTTCCAGTCATTCTCCTGCCTCAGCCTCCCGAGTAGCTGGGATTACAGGCACCCGCCACCGCGCCCGGCTAATTTTTGTATTTTTAGCAGAGACACGGTTTCACCATGTTAGCCAGGATGGTCTCGAACTTCTGACCTCACGTGATCCGCCTGCCTCAACCTCCCCAAGTGCTGGGATGACAGGCGTGAGCCACTGCGCACGGCTCATCTCTACCATCTTCTCTTCCTTGTTTTGACTACCAGCCTGACTCAGTTTCTCCTGATGGAGCTCACAGAGAGGACCCTGACTCCAACCCAGGGGAAGACCCTGATCCCGACCTGGGAGAAGTCCCAGGAGCGAGATACAGATTCCAACCACACCCGTGGCGAAGCTGGAGGAGAAGCAAGACAGTCGACATTCAGAGGCCGTGTCCCACACTCCCCGTTCCCCGCTTTCCCTCCCAGGTCACCGCTCCACCCGCCCTCTACCTACCTCGTCTTCCACTTCCTCGTTATCATTCAGTTTGTCTTTGATCTGTGGAACTGGTGGGAACAGTCGTTGTATCCTAAAGAACCTGAGACACAGAGAGAAAGTGTGAAGAGAATGCCAGGGTACCAGAGTTCCTTGCATCGGCGCCCTGTGCCCAGGGATGCTGCGTGTGGGGTATCTGCGCTCAACTACGCAAAACAACTTCACTAAGATTCACCAGATGATGAAAATCTTAAGGAACTAGGCCCGGCGCGGTGGCTCACGCCTGTAATCCCAGCACTTTGGGAGGCTGAGGCGGGTGGATCACTTGAGGTCAAGAGTTCGAGACCAGCCTGGCCAACATACTGAAACCCCATCTCTACTAAAAATACAAAAATTAGCCGAGTATTGTGGTGCATACCTGTGGTCCCAGCTACTCAGGAGGCTGAGGCAGGAGAATCTCTTGAACCTGGGAGGTGGAGGTTGCAGTGAGCTGAGATTGCGCCACTGCACTCCAGCCTTGGCGACGGAGCGAGACTCCATCTCAAGAAAAAGAAAGAAAAGAAAAGAAAAGAAAAAAAAGAAAAGAAAGAAGAAAGAAAGAAAGAAAGAAAGAAAGAAAGAAAGAGAAAGAGAGAGAGAAAGAAAGGAAGGAAGGAAGGAAGGAAAGAAGGAAAGAAAAGAAAGAGAGAAAGAAAGAAAAGAAAAGAAGAGAAAGAATCACCAAATGACAACAATCTTAAGGAATTAGACTGGGCGCGGTGGCTCACGCCTGTGATCCCAGCACTTCGGGAGGCCGAGGCGGGAGGATCACTTGATGTCCGGAGTTCGAGACCAGCCTGGCCAACATGGTGAAACCCCATCTCTATTCCAAATACAAAAATTAGCTGAGTATCATGGTGCACACCTGTTATCCCAGCTACTCAGAGGGCTGAGGTAGGAGAATCGCTTGAACCTGGGAGGCGGAGGTTGCAGTGAACTGAGATCACGTCACTGCTCTCCAGCCTGGGCGACGGAGCAAGACCCTGCCTCAAAAAAAAAAAAAAAAAAAGGAACTGAGGAAGCTGGAGATCCTACAAGAATACACAGTGATGCTCATAAGGAATCTTTCTAGAATCTTTTTTTTTTTTTAGGCTGTTTTAATTTATTCTTACATCAGCTTAAAAAGTAGTTTGTTGACCTTTCTAGAATCTTCCATCAGCCCCTCAGGCACAGGGAAGGGAATGGAACAGGCAGTCAGCTGTGGGCAGCTTCAGGGAGTCTGAGGTCCCTGGTGTTGAAGGGCTGAGCTCCAGAGGGGAAACGCCTACCTTGGTCCCACCAGCCTTGAAGAGCACGGTTCCTGGGTTGGAGGTGGGTTACTTTGTGTGTGTTTGTTTTGAGACAGAGTCTCGCTCTGTCACCCAGGCTGGAGTGCAGGGGTGCGATCTCAGTTCACTGCAAGCTCCACCTCCCGGGTTCAAGGGATTCTCCTACTTCAGCCTCCTGAGTAGCTGGGATGACAGGAACCTGCCACCATGCACAACTAATTTTGTATTTTTAGTAGAGACGGGGTTTACCCACGTTGGTCAGGCTGGTCTCAAACTCCTGACCTCAGGTGATCCACCCGCCTCAGCCTCCCAAAGTGCTGGGATGACAGGTGCGAGCCAACGCGCCCGGCCTAGTTCCTTAAGATTTTCGTCATTTGGTGATTTTTTTTTTTTTTTTTGACATGGAGTCTTGCTCTGTTGCCCAGGCCAGAGTGCAGTGGTGCGATCTCAGCTCACTGCAACCTCCACTTCCCGGGTTCAAGCGATTCTCCTACTTCAGCCTCCTGAGTAGCTGGGATGACAGGCACCTGCCACCATGTCCGGCTAATTTTGTATTTTTAGTAGAGACGGGGTTTCACCATGTTGGTCAGGCTGGTCTCAAACTCCTGACCTCGTGATCCTCCCGCCTCAGCCTCCCAAAGTGCTGGGATAACAGGCGTGAGCCACCGTGCCTGGCCTAGTTCCTTAAGATATTCGTCATTTGGTGATTTTTTTTTTTTTTTTTGACATGGAGTCTCGCTCTGGTTGCCCAGGCCAGAGTGCAGTGGTGCAATCTCAGCTCACTGCGACCTCCACCTCCCGGGTTCAAGCGATTCTCCTGCCTCAGCCTCCCGAGTAGCTGGGATGACAGGCACCTGCCACCACGCCCGGCTAATTTTGTATTTTTAGTAGAGACGAGGTTTCCCCACGTTGGCCAGGCTGGTCTCAAACTCCTGACCTCAGGTGATCCACCCGCCTCAGCCTCCCAAAGTGCTGGGATAACAGGCGTGAGCCACTGGGCCTGGCCTAGTTCCTTAAGCTTTTCATCATTTGGTGATTCTTCGTGTGTCTCTCTGTGGTTCCTGAATCCAGTGACAGGTGTCCTTCTAAGGGACAGAAGAGGAGACACAGACACAGAGGAGGAGGCCACGTGGAGACGGAGGCAGAGACTGCAGTGATGCGGCCACAAGCCCAGGGACGCAGGGAGCCCCCAGGAGCTGGGAGAGGCAGGAAGGACCCTCCCTTAGAGGCAAAGCCACAGGAGACAGGAAGAGCCACCTTTCTGTCCACAGCTGAGCTCTGCACGGATCTCATGTCCGGCAAAAAGGTGGGGTCCCAAGCAAGTTCTCCATGTTACTGGATGGGTCTTCGGATCACCAGACATCTTTGCAGGCTGTGTTTCTCTCTCTCTCTCTCTCTCTCTCTATTTATTTATTTTTGAGACGGAGTCTCACTCTTGTCGCCCAGGCTGGAGTGTGGTGGTGCGATCTCCGCTCACCGCAACCTCCGCCTCCCGGGTTCCAGCGATTCTCCTGCCTCAGCCTCCCGAGTAGCTGGGATGACAGCTGCATGAGCCACCACGCCCGGCTAATATTTGTATTTTTAGTAGAGATGGGGTTTTACTATGTTGGCCAGGCTGGTCTCGAACTCCCAACCTCAGCTGATCCACCTGCCTCGGCCTCCCAAAGTGCTGGGATGACAGGCGTGAGTCACCGCGCCCGGCCCTTGTTGTTGTTTTTGAGATGGAGTCTCGCTCTGTTGCCCAGGCCAGAGTGCAGTGGTGCAATCTCAGCTCACTGCAACCTCCGCCTCCCGGGTTCCAATAATTCTCCTGCCTCAGCCTCCCAAGTAACTGGGATGACAGGTGCCTGCCACCACGCCCAGCTAATTTTTGTATTTTTAGTAGAGACGGGGTTTCACCATGTTGGAGAGGCTGGTCTCGAACTCCCGACCTCAGGTGATCCGCCCGCCTCGGCCTCCCAAAGTGCTGGGATGACAGGCGTGAGCCACCACACCCGGCCAAGGCTGTGTTTCTCTTTCTCAGAGACAGAGACCGACTTTGGAGAAAGCGCTTTTCTCGAGGCCTGGCATGGTTGCCTGGGGGATGCTCAGGGGTTTCACACGTTACCTTCTAAAGACGAAGCCGAAGAGGAGGCCACAGACAAGGGTTCCCAGGATCAGGAGCACGTAAATGTGCACAGAGCTGGGGTTTTGGTCGTCGGAGCCTAGAGAGACACACACGTACGCGTCCACGGTGAATGGCTGATGGACGTGTGAAAGGAAATTAAATTTCTTCGGAACTCCAGACGCATTTAGCCACAGGGAACAGTCAAGCTGAGAACTGGGTCGGGCAAACCTGCCTCCACCTTTTTTATGGTTCCTAAACAAGATGGCTCGGAGATGAAAGGCCGCCCGCCTGCGTCATGTTTTGCCCACAGGGAAATTCGTGGTGAGTTGTTCAAACTTCACCACCATGGGCTGGGCGCAGTGGCTCACGTCTGTCATCCCAGCACTTTGGGAGGCCGAGGCGGGTGGATCACTTGAGGTCAGGAGTTCGAGACCAGCCTGGGCAACACGGTGAAACCCCGTATCTACTAAAAATACAAAAATTGGGCTGGGCGCCGAGGCTCACGCCTATAATCCCAGCACTTTGGGAGGCTGAGACGGGCAGATCACGAAGTCAGGAGATCGAGACCATCCTGGCTAACACGGTGAAACCCTGTCTCTACTAAAAAATACAAAAAACTAGCCAGGCGAGGTGGCGGGCGCCTGTAGTCCCAGCCACTCGGGAGGCTGAGGCAGGAGAATGGCGTAAACCCAGGAGGCGGAGCTTGCAGTGAGCTGAGATCTGGCCACTGCACTCCAGCCTGGGCGACAGAGTGAGACTCCGTCTCAAAAAAAAAAAAAATTAAAAAATAATAATAATAAAAAAAAAATTAAAATAAAATAAAAAAATAAAATAAAAATACAAAAATTGGGCCAGGCACCGTGGCTCACGCCTGTCATCCCAGCACTTTGGGAGGCCGAGGCGGGCGGATCATCTGAAGCCAAGAGTTCAAGACCAGCCTGACCAACAGGGTGAAACCCCATCTCTACTAAAAAAAAAAATACAAAATTAGGCAGGCGTGGTGGCGGGTGCCTGTTATCCCATCCACTCAGGAGTCTGAGGCAGGAGAATTGCTTGAACCCAGGAGGTGGAGGGTTGCAGTAAGCCGAGATCATGCCATTGCATTCCAGCCTGGGCGACAGAGCGAAACTCCATCTTGAAATAAATAACTAAATAAAAATATGAAAATTGGCCAAGTGAGATACACTCTTGCAATCCCAGCTACTCGGGAGGCTGAGGCAGGAGAATCGCTTGAACCCGGGAGATGGAGGCTGCAGTGAGCGGAGATCCTGCCATTGCACTCCAGCCTGGGTGACAGAGCGAAACTCCATCTCAAAATCAATAAACAAATAAAAATAAAAATACAAAAAGTGGCCAAGAGTGATGCACGTCTGTCATCCCAGCTACTCGGGAGGCTGAGGCAGGAGAATCGCTGGAACCTGGGAGGTGGAGGCTGCAGTGAGCCGAGATCACACCACTGTACTCTGGGCTGGGTAACAGAGTGAGACTCCACATCAAAAACCAAAAAGTAAACAAACGCACACATTTCTTACAGGTACAGTCAGTCCGGCCCACCAGACACAGATGCACCTCTGATCACCCCTGTGTCCCGTTTTGTCTGTGTCATCTGATGTAAAATGCCGATTCCCTAGATTTTTTCCTCCGTCCCCTTTGTTGAGGTGAAAACCGTGTACTTCTCAATATCCTGCTTCTTCCCCTTTCAATTTGGAGCCCTCAAAATCATCTTCAGAGAAAAGCATGGACCTGTCTCCCGGGTGGCCCAGACCTGACTTTGAAGAGAGCTTCCCTGGCCGGGCGCGGTGGCTCACACCTGCCATCCCAGCACTTTGGGAGGCAGAGGCGGGCGGATCACCTGAGGTCGGGAGTTCGAGACCAGCCTGACCAACATGGAGAAACCCCGTCTCTACTAAAAATACAAAATTAGCCTGGCATGGTGGTGGGTGCCTGTAATCCCAGCTACTTAGGAGACTGAGGCAGGAGAATTGCTTGAACCAGGGAGGTGGAGATTGCAGTGAGCTAAGACCACGCCATTGCACTCCAGCCTGGACAACAAGAGCAAAACTCTGTCTCAAAAAAAAAAAAAAAAAAAAAAAGGAGGGCGAGAGCTTCCCCATGGCCAGAGAGCCAGAATGGTCATGGTTTCAGTGGATGAAGACTGACTGTTTCCCAGAGGGGCAGAGGGAGGTGGGGCTTTAGGAGGGCTGTCAGTGGGGTTCTCCTCTGGCTCTGAAGGGAGCCTAGCTCATTCGTCCTGAAAAAAAAAAAACACCAGCAAAGCAATATTGCATGACCCTGTATGAGTATCAGACCACCTCCTCCTTTTTTTTTTTTTTTTTTTTTTTGAGACAGAGTCTCGCTCTGTGGCCCAGCCTGGAGTGCAGTGGTGCGATCTCGGCTCACTGCAACCTCCGCCTCCCGGGTTCACGCCATTCTCCTGCCTCAACCTCCCGAGTAGCTGGGATTACAGGCACCCGCCACCACACCTGGCTAATTTTGTATTTTTAGTAGAGACAGGGTTTCACGATGTTGGCCAGGATGATCTCAAACTCCTGACCTCCGGTAATTCGCCCTCCTCAGCCTCCCAAAGTGCTGGGATTACATGTGTGAACCACCACACCCAGTGAATTTTGTATTTTTAGTAGAGACAGGGTTTCACCATGTTGGCCAGGTTGGTCTCGAACTCCTGACCTCGTGATCCGCCTGCCTTGGCCTCCCAGAGTGCTGGGATGACAGGCGTGAGCCACTGCGCCTGGCCCATCTGGCTAATTTTTTGTGTTTTTAGTAGAGACAGGGTTTCACCATGTTGGTCAGGCTGGTCTCAAATTCCTGACCTCAGGTGATCCGCCCGCCTCAGTCTCCCAAAGCGCTGGGATGACAGGTGTGAGCCACCGTGCCCGGCCGAGTTTCTGTAATTTTAGTAGAGATGGAGTTTCACCATGTTGGCCAGGCTGGTCTCAAATTCCTGACCTCAGGTGATCCACCCGCCTCAGCCTCCCAAAGTGCTGGGATGACAGGCGTGAGCCACCGTGCCCGGCCCTTCTCTGGTTATTAAGGGAGCGTAGCTCATCCATCCTGAGAAAACATCAGCAAAGCAATGTTGCATGACCAAGCACGAGATCCCCTCCTTCTTTCGAGCCTCAGCGATAAACTCAGAGCCTGACGCTATTCCTAGCAATATTCTCAACTCAGTCTCAGCGCTGACCTCTGTGCCTGCTCCAAGGTGGTGGCAGACGGCACAGACATCCCTTACCTCCGCCCAGTGCTTACCAAATTCAGCGGCTTCACTCCAGGAACTCCAGTTCAGGATGCGGACGTCTGCAGCTCTGATCTTCACAGCATGTTTTGCCCTGGGTTCAGAGCTTGGAAAATTGTATCTATTTTCCAGATCACCAGAAACGTTGATCTTGGGAGGAAAAAAGAAAGTTAGAGATCGGTGTCTTCGCGTGGAGGAAAAGGTTGTCTTTTTTCGTTCTTCTGTCTTTTAAATTTTTTTCTCCCTTTTTTTCTCTTTTTTCTTTTTTTTTTCCTACCATTTTGAATGCACCTGCTCTGATCGAGTCTTGGAAGCTAAGCAGAGTCAAGCCTCGTTAGTATTTGGATGGGAGACAACTTGGGAAAATTTGGGTGATGTAGGTATTTTATTTTTCTAGTCTAGTCTAGTCCAGTGTAGTCCAGTCTATTCTATTCTAGTCTAGTCTAGTCTATTCTAGTCTATTCTAGTCTAGTCCATTCTAGTCCAGTCTAGTCTATCTAGTCTATTCTATTCTATTCTATTCTATTCTATTCTATTCTAGTCCATTCTATTCTAGTCTAGTCTAGTCTAGTCTATTCTATTCTAGTCTATTCTAGTCTAGTCTATTCTAGTCTAGTCTAGTCTATTCTAGTCTATCTATTCTATTCTATTCTATTCTAGTCCATTCTATTCTAGTCTAGTCTAGTCTAGTCTATTCTATTCTAGTCTAGTCTATTCTAGTCTATTCTAGTCTAGTCCATTCTAGTCCAGTCTAGTCTATCTATTCTATTCTATTCTATTCTAGTCTATTCTATTCTATTCTATTCTATTCTAGTCCATTCTATTCTAGTCTAGTCTAGTCTAGTCTATTCTATTCTATTCTAGTCTATTCTAGTCTAGTCTAGTCTATTCTATTCTATTCTATTCTATTCTATTCTAGTCTATTCTAGTCTAGTCTATTCTATTCTATTCTATTCTAGTCTAGTCTATTCTAGTCTATTCTATTCTAGTCTATTCTAGTCTATTCTATTCTAGTCTAGTCTAGTCTAGTCTATTCTAGTCTAGTCTAGTCTAGTCTATTCTAGTCTATTCTATTCTATTCTATTCTATTCTATTCTATTCTAGTCTAGTCTAGTCTATTCTAGTCTATTCTATTCTATTCTAGAGACTCTCGCTCTGTCACCCAGGCTGGAATGCAATGGCACAATCTGGGCTCACCGCAACCTCCACCTCCTGGGTTTAAGCAATTCTCCTGCCTCCACCTCCTGGGTTCAAGCGATTCTCCTGCCTCCGCCTCCCGTGTAGCTGGGATTACAGTCGCCTGCCACCAGGCATGGGTAATTTTTGTATTTTTAGTAGAGACAGGGTTTCTCCACGTTGGCCAGGCTGGTCTTGAACTCCTGACCTCAAGTGATTTGCACACCTCAGCCTTCCAAGATGCCGGGATGACAGGCATGAGCCACCGTGACCGGCTAAAATTTTATTTTTTTGAAGCAGAAATTGTTAGCCAGGTGTGGGGGTGAGTGCCTATAGTTCCAGCTACTAAGGACGCTGAGGCAGGAGAATCGCTTGAACCTGGGAGGTGGAGGTTGCAGTGAGCTGAGATTGCCCCACTGCACTCCAGCCTGGGAGACAGAGCGAGACTCCATCTCAAAAATAAATACACACATAAATAAATGATTCAGGAACAACAACTGATATGAACAGACCTTCAGACAGATAGTTTAGCAAGGGATGTTAAGATCCCCAAGTCCAGCGTACTCATTGGACAGAGGAGGATACTGAGGGTCAGAGTGGCCAGCAGACTTGGTAAATATCCGGCAACAGAACTCAGTCTAAAAGCATTTTAGAGGGAGACATAGTCTCCTTAGACAGTCACTGGAATATATTCTTAACCCGCTCAGAAGAAAGAGGAATAAAATGGGACAATCAGGAGGACGGGCTGAGCATTAATATTCCAACCATTGGGACATGAAGGTTGAGGCCAAGAGCGGATCCCGCCCAGTAAGAACTTCGAGAGGGACCTCACCCATGTGAGATCTTCTCCTCTGGTTCACGGTCACGCCCCATCCTGTCCACCCCTGGGTAACACTGGCAGTAAGAGTCCCGTAAACCTAGACCGTAGGGTCGCGCTGGGTTCGTGAATAGGGGACTGTAGGGTGACACTAGGGTTGTGAGTGGTTCAACCATATGTGGGACAGAGTATTCTCCTGTCTACACTGGATCCAGGTAGACGTGGGGTAGGCACTCCTTCTTGTCTACACTGGGTCTAGGTGGAGGTGGGGCGGGGTCTTCTCCTGTCTACACTGGGTCCAGGCAGACATAGGTCGTGGGTAGACCGTAGGGTTACACCAGGGGTCATGTAGGGTTATGCTAGGGGTCATGGGTAGGGGACAGTAGGGTTACGCCAGGGGTCATGGGCAGGGGACTGTACAGTTACACTAGGGGTCATGGGTAGGGGACAGTAGGGTTACGCCAGGGGTCATGGGCAGGGGACTGTACAGTTACACTAGGGGTCATGAGTAGGGGACTGTAGGGTTACGCCAGGGGTCATGGGTAGGGGACTGTACAGTTACACTAGGGGTCGTGAGTAGGGGACTGTAGGTTTCCGCTAGGGTGATGAATAGGGAACTGTAGGGTTACGCCAGGGGTCACAGGTAGGGGACTGTACAGGTCGTGAGTAGGGGACTGTAGGGTTACGCCACGGGTCATGGGTAGGGGACTGTACGGTTACACTAGATGTGGTGAGTCGGGGACTGTACGGGTCATGGGTAGGGGACTGTAGGGGTCGTGAGTAGGGGACTGTAGGATTACACCAGGTGTGGTGAGTACGGGACTGTAGGGTTACACTAGGTGTGGTGAGTAGGGGACTGTAGGGTTACGCTGGAGGTCATCAGTAGGGGACTGTAGGGTTACACTAGGGGTGGTGAGTAGGGGACTGTAGGGTTACACTAGGGGTGGTGAGTAGGGGAATGTAGGGTTACTCAGGGGTCGTGACTAGGGGACTGTAGAGTTACACTAGGTGTAGTGAGTAGGGGATTGTAGGGTTACAATAGGGGGTGGTTGTAGGGTTACACTAGGGGTGGTGAGTAGGGGAATGAAGGGTTACACTAGGGGTGGTGGATGAGGAGCTGCAAACACATGCAATACAAGGCTCACTGTTCCCATTTCTAAAACACTTTACATGGTTCACACAGTGTCTCCCTCCACAAAGCCCGAATCTACAAGACAGGTAGGATGAGGAGCTGCAAACACAGAATTCTTCCTGGCCACGTTTCCTCCTGTATTCCATCCAGAAAGGTCCCACTGGCCTTGGGGCAGGGTGTTCTGTCTACACTGCATCCAGGTAGACATGAAGTAGGCTCTCCTTGTCTACACTGGGTCCAGGTGGTTGAGGGACAAGATCTCCTCTTGTCTACACTGGATGGAGGAGGATGTGGGGCAGGTATCTTCCTGTCTACACTGGGTCCAGGTGGTTGAGGGACAAGATCTCCTCTTGTCTACACTGGATGGAGGAGGATGTGGGGCAGGGTGTCTTCCTGTCTACACTGGGTCCAGGTGGTTGAGGGACAAGATGTCCTCTTGTCTACACTGGGTCTACGTGGACGTGGGGCAGGTATCTTCCTGTCTACACTGGGTCCAGGTGGTTGTGGGACAAGATCTCCTCTTGTCTACACTGGATGGAGGTGGATGTGGGGCAGGTCTCTTCCTGTCTACACTGGGTCCAGGTGGTTGAGGGACAAGATCTCCTCTTGTCCACACTGGGTCTACGTGGACGTGGGGCAGGTCTCTTCCTGTCTACACTGGGTCCAGGTGGTTGTGGGACAAGATCTCCTCTTGTCTACACTGGGTCTACGTGGAGATGGGGCAGGTGTCTTCCTCTCTACACCAGGTCCAGGTGGTTGAGGGACAAGATCTCCTCTTGTCTACACTGGGTCTACGTGGAGGTGGGGCAGGTCTCTTCCTGTCTACACTGGGTCCAGGTGGTTGAGGGACAAGATCTCCTCTTGCCTACACTGGGTCTACGTGGAGGTGGGGCAGGTGTCTTCCTGTCTACACTGGGTCCAGGTGGTTGAGGGACAAGATCTCCTCTTGTCTACACTGGATGGAGGAGGATGTGGGGCAGGTGTCTTCCTGTCTACACTGGGTCCAGGTGGTTGAGGGACAAGATCTCCTCTTGTCTACACTGGGTCTACGTGGAGGTGGGGCAGGTGTCTTCCTGTCTACACTGGGTCCAGGTGGTTGAGGGACAAGATCTCCTCTTGTCTACACTGGATGGAGGAGGATGTGGGGCAGGGTGTCTTCCTGTCTACACTGGGTCCAGGTGGTTGAGGGACAAGATCTCCTCTTGTCTACACTGGATGGAGGAGGATGTGGGGCAGGTGTCTTCCTGTCTACACTGGGTCCAGGTGGTTGTGGGACAAGATCTCCTCTTGTCTACACTGGATGGAGGAGGATGTGGGGCAGGTCTCTTCCTGTCTACACTGGGTCCAGGTGGTTGAGGGACAAGATCTCCTCTTGTCTACACTGGGTCTACGTGGAGGTGGGGCAGGTCTCTTCCTCTCTACACAGGGTCCAGGTGGAGGTGGGGCAGAGTCTCCTCCTGTCTACACTGGATGGAGGTGGAGGTGGGGCAGGTCTCTTCCTGTCTACACTGGGTCCAGGTGGTTGAGGGACAAGATCTCCTCTTGTCTACACTGGGTCTACGTGGACGTGGGGCAGGTATCTTCCTGTCTACACTGGGTCCAGGTGGTTGAGGGACAAGATCTCCTCTTGTCTACACTGGGTCTACGTGGACGTGGGGCAGGTGTCTTCCTGTCTACACTGGGTCCAGGTGGTTGAGGGACAAGATCTCCTCTTGTCTACACTGGGTCTACGTGGAGGTGGGGCAGGTGTCTTCCTGTCTACACTGGGTCCAGGTGGTTGAGGGACAAGATCTCCTCTTGTCTACACTGGGTCTACGTGGAGATGGGGCAGGTGTCTTCCTCTCTACACCAGGTCCAGGTGGTTGAGGGACAAGATCTCCTCTTGTCTACACTGGGTCTACGTGGACGTGGGGCAGGTATCTTCCTGTCTACACTGGGTCCCGGTGGTTGAGGGACAAGATCTCCTCTTGTCTACACTGGATGGAGGTGGATGTGGGGCAGGTATCTTCCTGTCTACACTGGGTCCCGGTGGTTGAGGGACAAGATCTCCTCTTGTCTACACTGGGTCTACGTGGACGTGGGGCAGGTATCTTCCTGTCTACACTGGGTCCAGGTGGTTGAGGGACAAGATCTCCTCTTGTCTACACTGGGTCTACGTGGACGTGGGGCAGGTATCTTCCTGTCTACACTGGGTCCCGGTGGTTGAGGGACAAGATCTCCTCTTGTCTACACTGGGTCTACGTGGAGGTGGGGCAGGTCTCTTCCTGTCTACACTGAGTGTAGGTGGGGGTGGGGTCGGGTGTCCTCCTGTCTACACTGGGTCTACGTGGAAGTGGGGCAGGGTCTCCTGCTGTCTACACTGGGTATAGGTGGGGTGGGGTCGGGTCTCCTCCTGTCTACACTGGGTCCAGGTAGAATGGGGCAGGGTATCCTTCTGTCTACACTGCGTCCAGGTGGTTGAGGACAAGATCTCCTCCTGTCTACACTGGGTCCAGGTGGAGGTGGGGCAGGTGTCTTCCTGTCACACTGGGTCCAGGTGGTTGAGGACAAGATCTCCTCCTGTCTACACTGGGTCCAGGTGGTTGAGGACAAGATCTCCTCCTGTCTACACTGGGTCCAGGTGGAGGTGGGGCAGGTGTCTTCCTCTCTACACCAGGTCCAGGTGGTTGAGGACAAGATCTCCTCCTGTCTACACTGGGTCTCGTGGAGGTGGGGCAGAGTCTCCTCCTGTCTACACTGGGTCCAGGTGGTTGAGGACAAGATCTCCTCCTGTCTACACTGGGTCCAGGTGGTTGAGGGACAAGATCTCCTCTTGTCTACACTGGGTCTACGTGGAGGTGGGGCAGGTCTCTTCCTGTCTACACTGGGTCTACGTGGACGTGGGGCAGGTATCTTCCTGTCTACACTGGATGGAGGAGGATGTGGGGCAGGTATCTTCCTGTCTACACTGGGTCCAGGTGGTTGAGGACAAGATCTCCTCTGTCTACACTGGGTCCATGTGGAGGTGGGGCAGGATCTCCTCCTGTCTACACTGGGTCCAGGTGGAGGTGGAGTACGGACACCTGTTTGTCTACTCCGGGTCCAGGTGGAGGTGGGGTAGGGACACCTGTTTGTCTACACTGGGTCCAGGTGGAGGTGGAGTAGGGACACCTGTTTGTCTACACTGGGTCCAGGTGGAGGTGGAGTAGGGACACCTGTTTGTCTACACTGGGTCCAGGTGGAGGTGGAGTACGGACACCTGTTTGTCTACACTGGGTCCAGGTGGACATGGAGTAGGGACATCTCTGTCTACACTGGGTCCAGGTGGAGGTGGAGTAGGGACACCTGTTTGTCTACACTGGGTCCAGGTGGAGGTGGAGTACGGACACCTGTTTGTCTACCCCGGGTCCAGGTGGAGGTGGGGCAGGGTCTCCTCCTGTCTACACTGGGTCCAGGTGCACATGGAGTAGGGACACATCTTTGTCTACACTGGGTCCAGGTGGAGGTAGGGCAGGGTCTCCTCCTGTCTACACTGGGTCCAGCTGGAGGTGGGGCAGGGTCTCCTCCTGTCTACACTGGGTCCAGGTGGAGGTGGGGCAGGGTCTCCTCCTGTCTACACTGGGTCCAGGTGGACGTGGAGTAGGGACACCTGTTTGTCTACACTGGGTCCAGGTGCACATGGAGTAGGGACACATCTTTGTCTACACTGGGTCCAGGTGGAGGTGGGGCAGGGTCTCCTCCTGTCTACACTGGGTCCAGGTGGAGGTGGAGTAGGGACACCTGTTTGTCTACACTGGGTCCAGGTGGAGGTGGAGTAGGGACACCTGTTTGTCTACACTGGGTCCAGGTGGAGGTGGAGTAGGGACACCTGTTTGTCTACACTGGGTCCAGGTGGAGGTGGAGTAGGGACACCTGTTTGTCTACACTGGGTCCAGGTGGACATGGAGTCGGGACATCTCTGTCTACACTGGGTCCAGGTGGAGGTGGAGTAGGGACACCTGTTTGTCTACACTGGGTCCAGGTGGAGGTGGAGTAGGGACACCTGTTTGTCTACACTAGGTCCAGGTGGTGGTGGGGCAGAGTCTCCTCCTGTCTACACTGGGTCCAGGTGGAGGTGGAGTAGGGACACCTGTTTGTCTACACTGGGTCCAGGTGGAGGTGGGGTAGGGACACCTGTTTGTCTACACTAGGTCCAGGTGGAGGTGGGGCAGAGTCTCCTCCTGTCTACACTGGGTCCAGGTGGAGGTGGAGTAGGGACACCTGTTTGTCTACACTGGGTCCAGGTGGACATGGAGTGGGGACATCTGTTTGTCTACACTGGGTCCAGGTGGAGGTGGAGTAGGGACACCTGTTTGTCTACACTGGGTCCAGGTGGAGGTGGAGTAGGGACACCTGTTTGTCTACACTGGGTCCAGGTGGACATGGAGTAGGGACATCTCTGTCTACACTGGGTCCAGGTGGAGGTGGAGTAGGGACACCTGTTTGTCTACACTGGGTCCAGGTGGAGGTGGCGTAGGGACACCTGTTTGTCTACACTGGGTCCAGGTGGAGGTGGAGTAGGGACATCTCTGTCTACACTGGGTCCAGGTGGAGGTGGAGTAGGGACACCTGTTTGTCTACACTGGGTCCAGGTGGAGGTGGAGTAGGGACACCTGTTTGTCTACACTGGGTCCAGGTGGAGGTGGGGCAGGGTCTCCTCCTGTCTACACTGGGTCCAGGTGGAGGTGGAGTAGGGACACCTGTTTGTCTACACTGGGTCCAGGTGGAGGTGGGGCAGGGTCTCCTCCTGTCTACACTGGGTCCAGGTGGAGGTGGGGCAGGGTCTCCTCCTGTCTACACTGGGTCCAGGTGGAAGTGGAGTAGGGACACCTGTTTGTCTACACTGGGTCCAGGTGGAGGTGGGGCAGGGTCTCCTCCTGTCTACACTGGGTCCAGGTGGAGGTGGAGTAGGGACACCTGTTTGTCTACACTGGGTCCAGGTGGACATGGAGTGGGGACATCTCTGTCTACACTGGGTCCAGGTGGAGGTGGAGTAGGGACACCTGTTTGTCTACACTGGGTCCAGGTGGACATGGAGTGGGGACATCTCTGTCTACACTGGGTCCAGGTGGACATGGAGTGGGGACATCTCTTTGTCTACACTGGGTCCAGATGGAGGTGGGGCAGAGTCTCCTCCTGTCTACACTGGGTCCAGATGGAGGTGGGGCAGAGTCTCCTCCTGTCTACACTGGGTCCAGGTGGAGGTGGGGCAGAGTCTCCTCCTGTCTACACTGGGTCCAGGTGGAGGTGGGGCAGAGTCTCCTCCTGTCTACACTGGGTCCAGATGGAGGTGGGGCAGAGTCTCCTCCTGTCTACACTGGGTCCAGATGGAGGTGGGGCAGAGTCTCCTCCTGTCTACACTGGGTCCAGGTGGAGGTGGAGTAGGGACACCTGTTTGTCTACACTAGGTCCAGGTGGACATGGAGTGGGGACATCTCTTTGTCTACACTGGGTCCAGGTGGAGGTGGGGCAGAGTCTCCTCCTGTCTACACTGGGTCCAGGTGGAGGTGGAGTAGGGACACCTGTTTGTCTACACTGGGTCCAGGTGGAGGTGGGGCAGCTACCACGTACAGGAGGCATACCCACTGGGGCAGGGGGTCCGGGGTGGGAGGTGGGGATGGGCTCGGGGAGCAGGAGTCACACTTCTGTGACAGTTCTGAGCCTGCAGAGGCTGGGAACGTCCGATGGGATGAAGGAGTCCATGGGTGGGATGTGATGGGCTTCGGAAGATGAGAGCGTGTGGGCATACGGAGCTGGCTCCAAGAGGCCAGCCAGGAGGGGGGCACTGGGACACGAAGAAATGCTGGTGAGGAAACAATGAAGAAAAAGAGGAAGGAAGGAGGAAAGGAGCGAAGGAGAAGGGAGGAGAAGAAGAAGGAAAGAAGGAGGAAGGGAGGGAGAGGGGGAGGGAAGGGAAGGAAGAAGGAAGGAAGGGAGGAAGGGAAAAGAAGGAAGGAAGGGAGGGAGGAAAGGAAAGAAGGAAGAAAGGAAAGAAGGAAGGAAGGGAAAGAAGGAAGGAAGGAAGGGAAAGAAGGAAGGAAGGAAGGAAGGGAAAGAAGGAAGGAAGGGAAGGAAGGGAGGAAGGAAGGAGGAAAGGAAAGAAGGAAGGAAGGAAGGGAAAGAAGGAAGGAAGGAAGGAAGGGAAAGAAGGAAGGAAGGAAGGGAAAGAAGGAAGGAAGGAAGGGAAAGAAGAAAGGAAGGAAGGGAGGGAGGATGGGAAAGAAGGAAGAAAGGAAAGAAGGAAGGAAGGAAGGGAAAGAGGGAGGCCAGGTGCGGTGGCTGACGCCTGTCATCCCAGTACTTTGGGAGGCTGAGGTGGGCAGATCATCTGAGATCAGGAGTTCCAGACCAGTCCGGCCAAGATGTTGAAACCCCATCTCTACTAAAAATACAAAAATTAGCCGGGCGCGGTGGCAGGTGCCTGCAATCCCAGCTACTCAGGAGGCTGAGACAGGAGAATTGCTTGAACCTGGGAGGCGGAGATTGCAGTGGGCTGAGATTTTACCACTGCGCTCCAGCCTGGGTGACAGAGTGAGACTGTATCTCAAAAGAGGGGAAGTTAAATCAGGTCTGTTGTAATTTGTTACAGCACCAAAGTTACGCATATATATATATATATATATATATATATATATATTTGAGACATTGCTCTGTCGTTCAAGCTGGAGTGCAGTGGCACAGTCTCGCCTCACTGCAACCTCCACCTCCAACGTTCAAGTGACTCTTCTCAGCCTCCCGAGTAGCTGGGGTTACAGGCACCTGCCACCAAGCCTGGCTGATTTTTGAATTTTTAGTAGAGATGGGGATTCCCCATGTTGGTCAGGCTGGTCTCGAACACCCGATCTCAGGTGATCGGCCTGGCTTGGCCTCCCAAAGTGCTGGGATTACAGGTGGAGCCATCACACCCGGCCTCAGTTACACAGATTTTCAGGCAAATTCCATTTCACCTGTAAACAATAGGAAAATCACATGTGTTATTCTCACCTATTTTCTTTGTGTCCAAAAGTGAATCGAAGAATTGGATGCCGATTTCTTGGCTGGTGCCGTTAACCAGGAAGTAATTGCGAGATGTTAATCCTGACAGGTTACCCAGGTGACATCCCACGTGGGTTCCCGAGTCTTCTATGTAATAAGGACACTGGATCTCCCTCCTTCTCCTGAAAGATTAAGAAGTGTTCAGAGAGCAATCAGGAAAACAAAACAAAACACAAAGACACAAAACAAACCAAAACACAGAACAAAACAAAAACACAAAACGAAAACAGCAAAACACGAAACAAAAAAACACAAAAACACAAAACAAAAACAAACACACAACAAAACAAAAACACAACACAAAACAAAAATGCAAAAACACGAAAACACAAAACAAAACAAAAACACAAAACAAAAACAGCAAAACATGAAACAAAAAAACACAAAAACACAAAACGAAAACAAACACAAAACAAAACAAAAACACGAAAACACAACACAAAACAAAACGCAAAAACAAAACAAAAACACAAAAACACAAAACAAAAACACAAAACAAAACAAAAACACAACACAAAACAAAAACACCAAAACACGAAACAAAAGAAAACAAAACACAAAACACAAAACACAGAAACAAACACAAAACACAAAAACACAAAACAAAAAAACCCCACAAAAACACAAACACAAAACACAAAAACAAAACAAAACAAAAACAAGCGCAAAACAAAACCAACACAAAAACATGAAACAAAAACCACAAAGACACAAAAGAAAAACACAAAAACACACACAAAAAACAAAACCAAAAACCACAAAACCACAAAACAAAAGAAAAAGAAACACAAAACATAACACAAGAAAACAGCACAAAACAAAACAAAACAAAAAACAGGCTCAGTGCAGTGGCTCAGGCCTGTCATCCCCGCTACTTGGGAAGCGGAGGCAGGAAAATTGCTTGAACCCAGGAGGCCGAGGTTGCAGTGAGCCGAGTTGGTACCGTTGCACTCCAGCCTGGGCAACAGAGCAAGATCATGTCTCAAAAAAAGAGAAAGAAAGGAAGGAAGGAAGGAAGGGAGGAAGGAAGGAAGGAAGGAAGGGAGGGAGGAAGGAAGGAAGGAAGGAAGGAGGAGGGAGGGAGGGAGGGAGGAAGGAAGGAAGAAAGAGAAAGAAAGAAAGAGAAAGAAGAAAGAAAGAAAGAAAGAAAGAGGGAGGGAGGGAGGGAGGGAGGGAAGGAAGAAAAGAAAGAAGGAAAGAAGGGAAGGAAAGGAAGGAAGGAAAGAAGAAAGGAAGAAAAGAAAGAAGGAAAGAAGGGAAGGAAAGGAAGGAAGGAAAGAAAGGAAGGAAGGAAGAAAAGAAAGAAGGAAAGAAGGGAAGGAAGGGAAGGAAAGGAAGGAAGGAAAGAAGAAAGGAAGGAAAGAAAGAAGGAAAGAAGGGAAGGAAGGAAAGAAAGAAGAGAAGAAGCAAA
Organism: Cercopithecus mona; assembly: GCA_014849445.1. Lineage (NCBI taxonomy): Eukaryota > Metazoa > Chordata > Mammalia > Primates > Cercopithecidae > Cercopithecus > Cercopithecus mona. The sequence continues at coordinate 31,346,376 of JABBCR010000771.1, forward strand.
GAAGGAAGGAAGGAAGGAAGTAAGGAAGGAAGGAAGGAAGGAAGGAAGGAAGGAGAAAGAAAGAAAGAAAGAAAGAAAGAAAGAAAGAAAGAAAGAAAGAAAGAGGGAGGGAGGGAGGGAGGGAGGGAAGGAGGGAAGGAAAGAAAGAAAGGAAGGAAGGAAAAGGAAAGGAAGGGAAAGGAAGGAAAAGGAAAGAAAGAAAGGAAGGAAGGAAAAGGAAAGGAAGGGAAAGGAAGGGAAAGGAAAGAAAGGAAGGAAGGAAAGAAAGAAAGAAAAAGGGAGGGAGGGAGGGAGGGAAGGAAGGAAGGAAGGAAAAGGAAAGGAAGGGAAAGGAGGGGAAAGGAAGGGAAAGGAAAGGAAGGAAGGAAAGAAAGAAGGAAGGAAGGAAGGAAGGAAGAAAGAAAGAAAGAAAGAAAGAAAACATGATTTTTCTCCCATCCCTGCATCCCTCATAGTTCCGCCCACGAGGCGAACACTTACTTGGAGTTTTGTATGTACAGAAAATACTGGACGTCACGGGGGGCCGTGGGACCCCTCGCCCAGGTGCAGTTCATGAAATCCACGTTGTAGATGAAGCAGGAGAAATTCTGGGCCGCGGTGCCCTCCCTTCCTGGGCAGAGGCAGAAGCAGAATCATGTTCAGAATAAAGTCCAGCAGGATGTCATTTGATGCTGGCAGGGTGGCGGTCGGGGGGTTAGCGCTGAAAACCGATCCCTGAACTGTTTTCCTTACCCGAGTTTGGATACAGCAGTTTTTGTTGAAACGCTCTCCGGCTGGTGTTCACGTGAACCTCAAACGTGACCCCTCCATGCAGACAAACTTCACGAAACGTGCACGAACATTCTTTGTTAGTGACCTGAAGTGTTGCAAGCAGACAGAGCCAATGACGAAATAACCTCTCTCCTGCACTCTTCATAGTGTCGGTGTTTTGTTTCTTCATTTCTTTGTTTGGAGACGGAGTCTCGCTCTGTAGCCCAGGCTGGAGTGCAGTGGCACGATCTCAGCTCACTGCAAGCTCTACCTCCAGGGTTCAAGGCATTCTCTGCCTCAGCCTCCCGAGTAGCTGGGATGACAGGCGCCCGCCACCACACCCGGCTAATTTTTAGATTTTTAGTAGAGACGGGGTTTCACCATGTTGACCGGGTTGGTCTCGAACTCCTGACCTCATGATCCACCTGCCTCGGCCTCCCAAAGTGCTGGGATGACCGGCGTGAGCCGCCGCGCCCGGCCATGGTATTGGTTTTTACCTGGATTTGGCGACACCCACCTGCCTCCCTTTGTGAAATCGTGCGCCTCAGCTTCCTCCCAGGACTCTGAGGTCTTGCAGGTGAAAACTCAATGTTATACTCAAGCAATGCTGAAAATATCAAACTAGAGGCTGGGTGCGGTGGCTCACGCCTGTCATCCCACACTTTGGGAGGCCGAGGCGGGTGGATCACTTGAGGTCAGGAGTTCGAGACCACCCTGGCCAACATGATGAAGCCGCGTCTGTACTAAAAATTAAAAACATTAGCCAGGTGTGGTGGCGGACGCCTTTAATCCCAGCTACTCGGGAGGCTGAGGCAGGAGAACCTCTTGAACCCGGGAGGCACAGGTTGCAGTGAGCTGAGATTGCACCACTGTACTCCAGCCTGGGTGACACAGCAAGACTCCATCCCAAAAAAAAAAAAAGGTCGGGCACGGTGCCTCACACCTGTAATGCCAGCACTTTGGGAGGACGAGGCGGGCGCAAATCACGAGGTCAGGAGTTCGAGACCAGCCTGACCAACATGGTGAAACCCCATCTCTACTAAAAATACAAAAAGTAGCCGCGCATGGTGGCGGACGCCTTTAATCCCAGCTACTTGGGAGGCTGAGGCAGGAGAACCTCTTGAACCCGGGAGGCACAGGTTGCAGTGAGCTGAGATTGCACCACTGTACTCCAGCCTGGGTGACACAGCAAGACTCCATCCCCAAAAAAAAAAAAGGTCGGGCACGGTGCCTCACACCTGTAATCCCAGCACTTTGGGAGGCCGAGGCGGGCGCGAATCACGAGGTCAGGAGTTCGAGACCAGCCTGACCAACATGGTGAAACCCCATCTCTACTAAAAATTTAAAAAGTTAGCCAGGTGTGGTGGCGGACGCCTTTAATCCCAGCTACTCGGGAGGCTGAGGCAGGAGAACCTCTTGAACCCGGGAGGCACAGGTTGCAGTGAGCTGAGATTGCACCACTGTACTCCAGCCTGGGTGACACAGCAAGACTCCATCCCAAAAAAAAAAAAAGGTCGGGCACGGTGCCTCACACCTGTAATCCCAGCACTTTGGGAGGCCGAGGCGGGCGCGAATCACGAGGTCAGGAGTTCGAGACCAGCCTGACCAACATGGTGAAACCCCATCTCTACTAAAAATACAAAAAGTAGCCGCGCATGGTGGTGGGCGCCTGTCATCACAGTTATTCGGGAGGCTGAGGCAGGAGAATCCCTTGAACCCAGGAGGCAGAGGTTGCCGTGAGCCGAGATCATGCCACTGCACTCCAGCCTGGGCAACAAGAGCGAAACTCCATCTCCAAAAAAAAAAAAATCTATATATCTATATATCTATCTGTATCTATATATCTCTATATCTATATATATCTCTATATCTCTATATCTCTATATATCTTTATATATCTCTATATCTATATATCTCTATATCTATATATATCTATATATCTATATATATCTATATATCTTTATATCTATATCTATCTATATATCTATATATCTCTATATATCTATATCTCTATATATCTATATATCTGTATCTCTATATATCTATATATCTCTATATATCTATATCTCTATATATCTATCTCTATATATCTATATATCTATCTATATATCTATATATCTCTCTATATATCTCTCTATATATCTATATATATCTATATATTTATATATATCTCTATATCTCTATATATCTATATATATCTCTATATCTCTATATATCTATATATCTCATATCTCTATATATCTATATATCTCTATATATCTATATCTCTATATATCTCTCTATATATCTATATATATCTCTATCTCTATATATCTCTATATACTCAGGAGGCAGAGGTTGCCGTGAGCCGAGATCATGCCACTGCACTCCAGCCTGGGCAACAAGAGCGAAACTCCATCTCCAAAAAAAAAAAAAATCTATATATCTATATATCTATCTGTATCTATATATCTCTATATCTATCTATATATATCTATATATCTATATATATCTCTATATCTCTATATCTCTATATATCTTTATATATCTCTATATCTATATATCTCTATATCTATATATATCTATATATTTATATATATCTCTATATCTCTATATATCTATATATCTATATATATCTCTATATCTCTATATATCTCTATATATCTCTATATATCTATATATCTCTATATATCTATATCTATATATATCTATATATCTATATATATCTATATATCTTTATATCTATATCTATCTATATATCTATATCTATATCTATCTATATATCTATATATCTATATCTATCTATATATCTATATCTATCTATATATTTATATATATCTCTATATCTCTATATATCTATATATATCTCTATATCTCTATATATCTATATATCTCATATCTCTATATATCTATATATCTCTATATATCTATATCTCTATATATCTATATATCTGTATCTCTATATATCTATATATCTCTATATATCTATATCTCTATATATCTATATCTATCTATCTATATCTATCTATATATATCTATATATCTATAGCTATCTATCTATCTATATCTATCTATATCTATCTATATCTATCTATCTATCTATCTATATATATATGTCATCTGGGGTAACATAGGAAGATCAACCATCCATCCATCTAATATGTATAGAATTATCAATCTACTGATCGTGTATTATCACCTGTCTATTAGTCAAAAAATTATCTATTACCTATCTATCGATCGTCTATATTTCTCTGTTCCTCTCCTTCCTCTTTATTCTCCGTCTCTGTGTTTCTCCCTCCTTCCCTCCCCTCTCCCCGCTCTTCTGTCTCTGTCTCTTGTGTTTCAAAATCCCTGACCTTAATCCTTTGGGGGGACAGGGCGGTGAAACAACGACGAAGTCCCAGACAGTTTACTTTTCTCCAACCTTCTTCGACCACAGACCCAGACTCACCTCTAACTGCACTTACCAGGATTTTTCGGGCTAAAATACGGTGGAACACGCTCACCCCAGAGAATCAGCCTGTGATACACACCGTGGACGTGAACCAACAGAACTTTCCCAGCCTACTTAAGATTATGGCTCCCACGTGTCTCCAAATACCGCACTTGTGCTGTCTGTGTCCGTGGCCCTCTCGCTTCCATTTAATTTAATTTATTATGATCATTATGTTTCGAGATGGAAACATAATGAGTTTTGCTCTTGTCGCCCAGGCTGCAGTGCTGTGGCACCATCTCGGCTCACCACAACCTCCGCCTCCCGGGTTCAAGCAATTCTCCTGCCTCAGCCTCCGGAGTAGCTGGGATGACAGGTGCGCACCACCACGCCCGGCTAATTTTGTATTTGTAGTAGAGACGGGGTTTCACCATGTTGGTCAGGCTGGTCTCCAGCTCCCGACCTCAGGTGATCCGCCCACCTCAGCCTCCCAAAGTGCTGGGATGACAGGTGTGAGCCACCGCGCCCGGCCGGTCCTGTTGCTTTTAAGTCAGAAAGGGCTGTGTAAGGGACAGGGGTTGAGCATGGGAAATTAGTCTTACCCTGGGTTCCACGACTCTGTTCTTCTTGTCAGTTAAGAAACACCTGCTGAAGGTTGTGTTTTCTTGGCAGTCCCAGGTTAAATTCATCGTCCTGGCGTCAAACCTCACATTGAGGCTAGAGGCTACAAGGAGGGTAGGCCCTGAATTCAGAATTTCCTCTTTTCCTGTTTTCTTTTTTCTTCCCTTCCTGCCTCCCTCCCTCCCTTCCTTCCTTCTTTCCTTCCTTCCTTCCTTCTTTCCTTCCTTCCTTCTTTCCTTCCTTCCTTCTTTCCTTCCTTCTTTCCTTCCTTCCTTCTTTCTTTCCTTCCTTCCTTCCCCTTCCTTCCTTTCTTCCTTCAATCCCTCCCTCCCTCCCTCCCTCCTTTCTTTCTTTTCTTTCTCTCTTTCTTTTCTTTCTTTCTTTTCTCTCTGTCTCTCTCTCTCTCTCCTCGGTGTCTCTCTCTCTCTTCTTTTCTTTTCTTTTTTTTGAGAAGGAGTCTCGCTCTGTCGCCCAGGCTGGAGTGCAGTGGCCGGATCTTAGCTCACTGCAAGCTCCGCCTCCCGGGTTCACGCCATTCTCCTGCCTCAGCCTCCCGAGTAGCTGGGACTACAGGCGCCGCCACCGCGCCCGGCTAGTTTTTTGTATTTTTTAGTAGAGACGGGGTTTCACCAGGTTAGCCAGGATGGTCTCGATCTCCTGACCTCGTGATCCACCCGTCTCGGCCTCCCAAAGTGCTGGGATTACAGGCGTGAGCCACCGCGCCCGGCCTCTCTCTCTCTTTTCTTTCTTTCAACCGAGTCTGGCTCTGTCGCCCAGGCTGGAGTGCAATAGCACAGTCTCGGCTCACTGCAACCTCCGCCTCCCAGGTTCAAGCGATTTTCCTGCCTCAGCCTCCCGAGTAGCTGGGATTATAGGCACCTGCCACCACGCCCGGCTAATTTTTGTATTTTTAGTAGAGACGGGGTTTCACCATGTAGGTCAGGCTGGTCTCGAACTCCCGACCTCAGGTGATCCTCCCGCCTCGGCCTCCCAAGATTCCGGGATTACAGGCGGGAGCCACCGCACCCGGCGTTTCCTCCTTTTTCTTTTCCCATCTGGCTCTAGGAGGTGAAGTTCAGGGCTGGAACCTACTGACTTTCCTCTGTCACCCACGTGGGCCCAGGACATCCCACATCCTCAGGAATCTGTTCCTCCCTTGCCCATCTTCCCTCTTTTTCTCAGCCCCCTTTGCTGTTTCTGAAAAAAAGGAGATGTCTACTCTGCAGAAATACTCAAAAACCACCTGAAGACTGGGGGCGATGGCTCACGCCTCCAATCCCAGCATTTTGGGAGGCTGAGGCAAAAAACTGACTTGAGCCCAGTAGATTGAGATCAGCCTGGGCAACACAGCAAGACTGCATCTCTGAAAAAAACACAGTTTTTAAAAAATTTAAATTAGGCAGGCGTGGTGGCGCACATCGGCAGTCCCAGCTCGCTCTCTTTCCACATGGAGATGTTCACTGCAGAAATCATCAAAAACCGGCCGGGCACAGTGGCTCACACCCGCTATCCTAGCCCTTTGGGAGGCTGAGGCGGGCGGATCACCTGAGGTCAGGAGTTCAAGACCAGCCCGGCCGACATAGTGAAACCCCCGTCTCTACTAAAAATACAAAAAAATTAGCCGGGTGTGGTGGCGGCGCCTGTAGTCCCACCTGCTCGGGAGGCTGAGGCGGGAGAACGGCGTGAACCCAGGAGGCGGAGGTTGCAGTGAGCCGAGATCGCGCTACTGCACCCCAGCCTGGGAGACAGAGCGAGACTCCATCTCAAAAAATAAAATAAAATAAAATAAAATAAAATAAAATAAAATAAAATAAAATAAAAAACCAGTCTTCGCAACATAGCAAGACTCCATCTCTACAAAATAAAAATAAAAATAAAAAATTAAATTAGCTTGGCGTGGTGGTGCATGTCTGTAGTCCCAGCTACTCGGGAGGCTGAAGGGGCAGGTTCTCTTGATCCCAGAAAGTTGAGGTTGCAGCGAGCTGAGATCGCGCCACTGCACTCCAGACTGGGTGACAGAGCGAGACCCTGTCTCAAAACAAACAAACAAACAAAAAAAAAGCAAAAAAAAAGAGAGAAAGAAAACCACCTGAAAGAGAACAGACAAAGGCTTTTTATCCGAGGTGAAGAGGCTCAGAACACACTTCCCAAATTATGGAACCTTGGCAGTTTAAAATAAAACTGAAGGAATTTGAGAAAATTGCAGACACAGGAAGCTGTCTTTGTCTGTCTTCCCTGAACCAGGTCACAAAATATCTGAAATTATTTTCCTGAAGCAGACCCTGACACCCTCAGTCCAGAGGGTCCCTCCCTGAAATGCAAATCAAAACCACAAGGAGATATCATTCCACACCAGTCACAATGGCTATTATTAAAAAGTCAAAAAACAACAGGCCGGGTCTGGTGGCTCACGCCTGTAATCCCAGCACTTAGGGAGGCCGAGGCAGGTGGATCACCTGAGGCCAGGAATTTGAGACCAGCCTGGTCAACATGACAAAACCCCATCTCTCCTAAAAATACAAAAATTAGCTGGGGGTGGTGGCCGGCGTCTGTAATCCTAGCTACTCTGGAGGCTGAGGCAGGAGAATCGCTTGAACCCGGGAGGATGAATTCGCAGTGAGCCAAGATTGAGCCACTGCACTCCAGCCTGGGCAACAAGAGCGAGACTCTGAAAAGAAAGAAAAAGAAAAAGAAAGAAAGAAAGAAAGAAAGAAAGAAAGAAAGAAAGAAAGGAAGGAAGGAAGGAAGGAAGGAAGGAAGGAAGGAAGGGAGGGAAAGAAAGAAAGAAAGAGAAAGAAAGAAAGAAAGAAAAAGAAAGAGAGAAAGAAAGAAAGAAAAAGAAAGAGAGAAAGAAAGAAAAAGAAAGAGACAGAAGGGAGGGAGGGAAGCAAGGAAGGAAGGAAAGAAGGAAGAAAAGAAAGAAACAGTGGAAGGAAGAAAGAGAGACAAGGAAGGAGGGCATGAGGGAAGGAAGGACGGAGGGAGGGAAGGAAGGAAAGAAGGAAGGAAGGAGGGAAGGAAAGAAGGAAGGAAAGAAAGAAGGAAGAAAGAAACAATGGAAGGAAGAGAGAGAGGGAAGGAGGGAAGGAAGGAATGAAGGAAGGAAGGGAGGAAAGAAGGAAAGAAAGAAACAATGGAAGGAAGAAGGAGAGAGAGGGAAGAGGGAAGGAAGGAAAGAGAAAGGAAGGAAGGAAGGAAGGAAGGAAAGAGAAAGAAAAAAAGAAAGAAAGAGAAAAGAAATGAATCAGGAGGGAGAGAAGGATGGAAGGAAGGAGAGAAGGAAGGATGGAAGGAGGGAGGGTAGGAGGAAGAGAAGCAAGCAAGAGAGGGAAGAAGGGCGGAAGGAAAAAGGAAGGAAGCAAAGAACGAAGGAAGGAAGGAAGGAAGAAACACTTTGGCCCCAAGGAGACCTGGGTCCTCATCTTGACCCCATCACTACCTGGATGGTCTTTGGGTTACACCGTGGAGGTCTCTGAGCCTCTGTTTCCTCATCTGTAGAATGGGTGGATGGACATTAACAGCGGAAAAGGAGGTGAGGACAAGAGGAGTTCTGAGCCTCTGCTGGGTCGGCTGGTGATCCGCCCACCTCAGCCTTCTTGTCAGTTAAGAAACACCTGCTGAAGGTTGTGTTTTCTTGGCAGTCCCAGGTTAAATTCATCGTCCTGGCGTCAAACCTCACATTGAGGCTAGAGGCTACAAGGAGGGTAGGCCCTGAATTCAGAATTTCCTCTTTTCCTGTTTTCTTTTTTCTTTCCTTCCTGCCTCCCTCCCTTCCTTCATTCTTTCCTTACTTCCTTCCTTCCTTCCTTCCTTCCTTCCTTCCTTCCTTCCTTCCTTCC